>JAUJPO010067347.1:0-12205 GCA_032270745.1 Tiaropsis multicirrata
TTTAGATAAATTACCATGGTAACGGCACATGGATTCCCGCGAGTATAGTTTTGTAGCAAATTTTCATTTGTTTGTGTAGGTTACAAATTATGTGATATGCTACTCATTTGAGAGCGTCAGTATAATAAGCGTTTTTCAAAAATTAGTTTAACGCTTGTTCATACATCATGAATCTCACTCTGTTTTTTTTTTGGATGTATGTTTTTTGAATTGGGTTTTCAAGGCATTAAAAATGATACGTTTTTAATCTAGTTGACTCGACTACCTTTGGTTTGTACTGTTTGTCATCTGGAAATAATTAAAAAATGAATTGTAATAGGACCCCGGGAAAGAGGCACTCGATCTCGAAACTACCATACGTTTGGTTCAAAATTTTGGTTTCAAAATTGGGCCCCTAAAGTGCAGTGGTGCAAGATTTGCTGAAAACCCGACCCTTACAGTGCGATTGTCGGTACAACGCGTTAAGGGCTCTGCAAGGCGGCCAACATTTCGACCAACATCCACTGACCAACATTTTGTGAGATCTTTTTCCTTTTGTTTTCAATGTCGGCACCCACCGAAAAACGGCCAACATTGTTAGCCAACTTGTTGGTCAGTGGATGTTTGTCAACATGTTGGTCGGTTTGCGCCCACTCCTCGATGAATAAAAACGCAGATCAATACAAATAACAACACTTAGACCAACCCTAAAAAATTCTTCGTTTCCGCGTTACCGGGTGGCGAAAAAGAAACTCATGCGGGAGGCTGGAAAAAGTCTTTTCTTTGTGTTTTATCTTGCTGTTGTGATGGTATTTAATGATGGTGACGAAGTTAAAGAAATTTTCACACCCATTCTAAAGTTCGTTAACTTTTTGCGGCCGGGCGACCTAAAAAAAGTTACTCACCCGGCCGGTAATGCGGAAACGAACTATTTATTAGCGTTGGCCTTACTTACGTAATTTTAGAAGGCAAAGGCGTTCACTGCATGAAGAAAACACAAAGTAAAGATTGAGTAAAGAATTGCTTTCTTCGTCATTTTGAACATATCCAACAACTCTAGAAATTTTATTTTGATCTGCACTATACAGCATTGCACTTTTGATATAGAGTTTTAAATTTGATTTCATCTTTCATTTTGTTACATTCGTTTTATCTTTGATCAGGGTATTCCCAAGAGGGACGAAGCGTGCAAACCAAACACCTTTGTTTCGACACGTCAGAACGTTGTTTGAACGTTGAAACAATGTTGGAATAACGTAGAGTGCCTGGTGGGGTTCCCATAGCATTTGAATGATAATAAGGGCAGAATTGTTGGTCGTGTTAAGAGTACAAGATTTCTCTTACCTAGGTCGATATGGGAATTGAACTTTAATGGTTTTGAAATTGTTCCAAGGAATCTCCTTTGTGTGATTTTCTTTTGAGAAAGTTAAAACAGTGGAATCTCATTTATAAATGGTCGCTTGATTATTCAGAGAGTTGACTTGACTTTCTTTTCCAGATGACAATAAAAAGTTTGCACTCCACGTAGAGCCTATTTGAAAACACGCTTGCACACAAAATCTTTCTAAACGTAACAAACCCTACTATCGTCAGCTACATAAATAAGTAGGGTTTGGTACAGGCTAAGGTCGGCCGTACATAATTCGTCTAAACAAAGATTGCAAACGAGAGTTTATGTACAGGCCGACCTATACGCGCCTAAGGTCCTAAATATTATTTTGCGTAACCTCCCTGTTCACGTTCATCTATTAAAAAAACTGGTGGTTTGGAAAACCAGAGCGAAGGTAGTAGAGCAGAATTTAAAGAAAAATTGGCTAATGCTTGAAAAATGTCGGCCTCGAAGCCCCATGTTCTTTTATATGAGTTTATTTTTATAAAAATAAAAACGTGTTAGCAGATTGTATCCAGCCAAAGTCAGAGTATCATTTTGTCAAGTTGGCTTTCTAATGTTTAATGTTTTAAGACGTCCATAAATGTCGTCTTGACGTTAAAATAACGGTATCCGGACGTTAAAATAAAGTTTTGTGTTTACCGGGTTTTGTTGTCAAGTCGGCTTTTCGGTTGACTTGAAAGCGCTGTCTCACGTGTCACGTTATGTACTTACGTATGTGGAGCCGTACGTAATAATAACCAAGGAGACACTACAACTGTTTCAACGTCCAATTAACGTTCTGGCGTTGAAAGCAATGTGGTTTGGACATCAAAACAACGTTCCGTGTCTCCAGTAGGAACGGCATGGGTCGTAAATAGAGATCTTTTTTTATCTATAATTAGACTTGACTGTCTTATTTTACTTTCCTGTCTGTTGATGATGGGTGCTTGTTTTGTCGACGCCTTTTTGATAACTGTACTTATACCGCTATGTCTGTGTTTTTATAATAAGAATCTCAGTTTGTTTAATAAAGAGTTTGGAGTCGATCTCCTCAAAACCAGCCCAGCACACATACACATGACATTTTTTAACGTCCATTTGTTGTACTGACGTTAAAATTAATACCACTCAGCGCGCAGCTCTCGCCTTTCATGTTTCTCTGTTCTGATTGGTCTTGGAGATAACATTACGTTACTGTCTGGTCCTGGATATTTATATTCTTATGAAAAAATTAAAATGTTGCGATAACTTCAAAGAACATTTAGCGAACTGGTCTTTTCTCCAAATGATACCATTATTGATGCCAAACCGCCAACCGGAAGAGAAAGTATTTTTTTTGTTGTTATTTTCTGGTCTGGTTTTTGTTTTCATTTTTGTTTTCAACTTTTCTTTTGATAAATGATTCTCTTTGTACATTGATTGATTTAATAAAGCGAGAAAATACCGTTGTGTGAGGTATGTTTACGTGAAACTCTCTTTTTCTCTCTCGCCATCAAATGTTTTAACGGGAAATATTTGGTCGTGTTTCTATTTTTTATAAGAAACTGAGTGTATTATTCTCATGCACGTCCCGTAAAAGTTAAGAATAAAATACGCACGGCAATTCACCGAAACTCGCGGAAAATGTACGTTTTTTATTCCACCCAAACTAGCTGGCAAGCCAGCGTCGCATGTCGCTACAACAACATCGCTTCGCTCTTTTTAATTAGAAGAGCATAGCGCGTTGACGAAGTTAGCTAAATTTACCTACAGTTAAACTCGTGTAATTCGAACTCCTAAAACTCAAATGATCACGTAAATCAAACAAAATATGCTCATCCCGTATTATGTGAAATCCTCTCATAAAACGAATATGGATTTGAATTAAATTCGAGTTGAATTGAAATATCTTATAGTCCTTTAATTGGCCTTTTTAAATAAAGGGCAGTTAAATTTAACTCCTTTGTAGTCTCAAAAATGTTAGAAAATGGGCAATAGCTCTTTTCGAGATCTATCTTTTTTCAGCGTGTCCGATATTTGAATTAGTCCCTAAATCAAAATTAACGCAATAAATTTCTACACATCAATTTGAAGAGGAATTGACTTTCTCTTTAAGCAGCGATTGACGTCAAAGCGTAGCAAGGTCTTCTCTCGAGTCGTTTTTAGAAAAGAATTCGAATTGACGTCAAAACATCGCAAAGTCTTCTTTTCACCCGCTAGAATACTCAAATTTTCACCACATAGTCATATTCTTCATATTAATCTCTAAAGGATAAAAGAAAAACTTAATGCCTACATACTTATATCGTTGAAAAAAATGGAATATTTTGTTAAAAATTGAATCCGATACCAGATCGCCGTGCGAAACTTTTATGTGATGGTTACATGATATTTCAAAATGGTCGATTGATGGCCTTTCTACACTTTAACTATCTAAATCATTAATGAAGCCGTAAAACTATCCACATGGGAATAAAATCAGTAATAAATTTCGAAACCGGTCTATTCTCTCTGAATTTCAGAGCTCAGAATATTTCACACATTCTAAAGTAGCCCCCAACCCTCTCCTATCAACCCAACATTCACACATTCACATTCATGTCTTTTTCGAAATTAACGCAATCCCAAATTTCCGAAATCGGAGAAGCTTTCATACGTAAATCGGGGAAATCAGTTCAAATCCTGCATACACGTATCAGAAATTCGTCATTCACACATCATCACGCAAGCAGCCTAACTTCAAAAAGTGTTTAGATTCACGGACTCCCACAACGATAAAAGTCCATCCACACTATTACGTAAACCGGGGAGGTCAAACAAAGGATGAAATTGAAACGTGCCTTTCTTTGATGTTTACAAAAATATCAACAGTACACGTTTTTTTTTATAAGAACACCAAAATTTTGGTTGAGGCTGAATGTTCTTATTTTTTCAACCATTTTCAGCCTCAGATGTTCTTATTACTGTCTTTTATATATGAGTTCACAAATAACAAAAAAATGCATCAGTCTCTAAGAGAACAACAATAACCCCAGCTGGCAGGGAACGTTTGTTTTAACGTCCAAACAATGTTGTTTCAACATAAGAACGTTATTAAGACGTTGAAACAATGATGAAATAATGTTGTGTGTCTGCGGGACAACTTTTATTAAAGCGTTGAAAAAACCCGCCCTGCGGTAGAATTCTTTTCTTCTAAACGCCAGCCTTGGCACGTTCTTAGGTTGTTCTTAATTTTTGAACAAATCTCAGTCTCGATGTTCTTATGAAAAGAAAAACGTGTATCAAAAATGATGTCATTGTCAAATAATCAACAAAGAGACCACCATCATTAAGTCAAAATAGAAAATGAGAAAAATATAACAGCGTCGGATACATGGAGGTAGAATTTCTTACTCAGAAGGAGAGTTTTCAAGTAGTTTCCATATAAGGTAATAGGGTAATAGGCGCACTCTCCTCCATTGATTATGTCTTACCTCTACATTCGAGGCTGTATAAAGAGATATCGTTCATGGGAGGCCGGATGTCCTGAAAGTCATTAATTAAGCCGAAGATGAGGTTTGCTATAGCTTCATTTCATATCTTTTTTGATAATTTTTCTATAGGAAACTAATTTAGTTCAAAACAGAACAGTAGAAGATTTATTTCTTAAAAGGAAAACAATCTCATTTGGGGAGCGGTGGTCAAAGTGGTAGGACGCTGGTTTCCTAATGAGAAGATTGTGGGTTCGAGCCCCTACCTAAAATCGACAATTCGACCACCGTAGCGAGTTGACCTCTCGCGTAGCTATTACCCCTGCTGGGTCGCATAATAACCAATCTTCGAGAATGGAAGTGAATTCGGACTCTAAACAAAATATAAAACTGATCACTGTCTAGAGACCTTTGTCTGTAAATGTTTAGTAAGTGTGTGTGTGAAACTTTTATTTAAGGCTACTTCGATGACTTGCTGGCTTGCGGCTGAATGCTATAATGTCTCCCAATAGATTAATATCAATAACAGTTAGGGTTAGAGCTATGGGAGTATGATGGGGTAAGCAATTTCTAGTAAGTTGTGTTGTAACTTTGGGTTTTTCTGTAGCCCTACTGCATTTTCTGAATTCCCTTCATATTATTAAATTTTCATTCATTTGCTTACAGAAAAAGCAATTGTGTGTGTGTGTGATTCTATTTGCAGCAATACAAGTTGACACTCATTGACGCCAGACTTGACAATACTGTGATCGTTAGCATTTCCGGATTATCTCCGCCATTTTCTTTTATTTTTCATTTATCTGTCTTTAATTACCATCCACAGATATAATTAATGAGACTGCCAGAGCTATTGAAATTCAGGAACATAAAAATGTAGCATAACAGCAATCAAATAGTCATTTAAGTGCAATCACTAGACCAGGCGAAACGTACTTTATTTTAAAAAATGAGATTTGACAAAACATCAGTTTTTTTCTTCTTTTTGGTCTTGCAAATGTCATTAATCTTCGCTAATGGGTTTTTAATTTCAGATTTAAAACCACCTTGATCGTCCAAGGCACCGTTTTAACAGTATTTTTTTTTGTAACTTTTGATTTTATTTTTAATCGATATCCTAAGTAGGCGTGTAACTGTAGGGTTGTTAGCTATGATAATTTCAGTTTAGTTTGTTTTGAAGAAACATTGTTCAAGTATGTCTGTTGTCACTCTTTCTACTTAAATTTCTTTTCTACTACTAGATTTCAGCAAAATATACATAACAAAAAACAAACAACCATAATGGAATCGCCAGCGCCAACATCAGCAGTTGACCATTATTGCTGGAACAAAACAAATCATAACATCTATCCAGAATGTATCGAATATTGGGCATACCACCGAAATGGCATCAACCACAAACCTAAAATCATCTCCATTGTCTTCTTGGTCATCTTGATGGTGATGTGCATCGTTGGCAATGTCCTGGTGCTCCTTGCATTCGTAATGTACCGTCGACTAAGAGTAATTACACATTACTATATAGTGTCTTTAGCGGTCAGTGACCTTATCGTTGGTCTAATCTCAATACCAATTTGGTTGAGTTTTGAATTGACCGGTTTTGAGGATCTTCCGGACTGGATTGATGGTCTACAAATGACTCAAATCATGGAATTCATCGATATCATAAGTTGCGTATCTTCTATTGTGAATCTGGCTGCCATAAGTATTGATCGATTTTTTGGAATAGTGACTCCACTTAAACACAAGGCATGGATGACGGAGAAGTCAGCCGTTGTATTCATTGTTTTGTGTTGGCTGTACAGTGCGATCATTGCTGGAACTAAATTAGTGCCTGATTTTGAACATTACATCCTGTTCAATTTCACGGCAGGCTTTGCACTTCCACTCTTGATCATATGCAGTTGCTACGCCTTCATTTTCATCCAAGTTCGACGACACGCTAATCGTAAAATCAGCAATCAGATGTCGAAACAATGGACGCTTGCCAGGACCATATCAGTTGTGGTGTCTTTATTCCTGATCTGTTGGACCCCGTTCTTCATCATAGTCTTAATGTACCAATACTGTTTGTCGTGTACATTTTTTGAGCAACCTTGGTTTGAATACGTCCCTGGTATTATCAAGACTTTGCACTATTTCAACAGTTGTTGCAATCCTTTCATCTATGGTGTATTCAATTTGAATTTTCGATCGGCATACAAAGGCATCATGTACAAATGTCTTGGTAAAGAGATGAAACCAACACCGTATGATATCTCGGTCATAATTGGCAGTCGGAACGCTTCTTTGCGAAATAGATCCAATACCAGTGTTTCACTAATGAGTTATATGGATTCACAATCAAGTGTTAATCCTGAGAATGATGACATCCTATCTACTGGTGGAGATCGGGTCAGAACCTCATCTTTTAGCAAAATCGCCAGTGCATTACCGAAACCGTTGTCACCAAAACGCTCTTTAGAAGATGAGCCTAAAATGTTGCTTCGACAAAAATTTCAAAAGCAGTTGTCGTTGGAAAATTATTCGCCCGTTCAAACACCGTCATCCTCTTTCGAAGAAGATGATACTTTGCTATCGGAGACGGCTACTTTGTCTTTTTCTGACACTTCAACTTTGTCCGATCATAGGAACATTAATTGGGACATTGGAAGCAGTCAAACAGACTTAGATCTGACAAATAGTACACTTATAGATTTTGATGTTTTGCTTGACCAAGCAAAAGAATCAGATATATGAAGCATCATGGCAAAAAGTCAACTATGCAGTACAGACTTTGTCTGTTTTAAAAAATGTTCGCTTTCTCCCGACACTTAAAAGTAAAAATTGCTTTTATGTAGAAACCCATTTAGTTAAATTTTTCTTTCTTTGATCATCCTGGTTTCTACACATAAAAATTGTTTTTAGTAATAATATTTTTGTGCGCAACAAAATTTAGTATCGGACGGAATGATCATTTTTTAAACAGACCCATTTACAGATCAGGAAAATAGCACTGACTGCATTTCACCGTATCTATAACTATAAGCATTGTTTCCAGATGTTTGCCCATTTTCTAACGTCCAAACAACATTGTTTCAACGTCAGAACGTTGTTTTGGAGGTTGGAACAATGTTGAAATAGCGTTGTGTGTCTGTTGGGTACATGCAATATTGTAAATTATTGATATCTATTTTACTAAATTGTATAAAATAGTGTTAGTTAGAAAAGACTATTAATCGATCTGAAAACAAATTTGTACACATTCTTATCATTTTTGGCCATGAATTTCATCATCTCGTTTGGAGAAAAGAAATGTCAGTAACATGCCAAAAAAAATCTCTTTTATAATTAAGAATAAAAATAGTAAACAAAGTCATTAACGTTTGCCCTCCCCCTCCCTAATTTAGATCTTTGACTTAATTATTTTTGGTCTGGTTGACCGGAAAAGTATGATCACGTATTTCATTCCAGTATGTCCAAAGATGTTAAGGCGTTGATTAGAGTGATATTGGATCTTATGTTTTCAGTAACTTTGTGTAAAGCACAACAGAAAATGTTTTTTCATCAACATCGTTTCAAACTTCTTTACAATGCTTTAACGTTGAAATGACGCCTAAGAAACGTTGAGAGGAGAGTTTTATTCGGCCGTGCTCGGTGTTTACAATCTCGTTCCCGAGGTCAAAATATCTGCACTATTTGACATTTTCTTTTGCGTATCAGAAAAGATTATCAGAAGGTGCCCAAGGTGCATCTTGGGAACAAGCAGGTTATGTGTTGTTCACAATGCGAAAAAGAGAAGAAGGGAGCATGGGATGTCATTACAGGATTTGTGGGAATTTCTCGAAACAAAACAAAGACGTTGTATAGTATGAAATTTCTAGGGTGAAAATTAATAACAGAAAAACTAACAGGAAAGTTAGGTTCGAGTAGCGACCACGCCAAGGACACACAATACTCATGGGGGGCAGAGAATGCTCACCAAAAGTACCACACCTGACCCTAGGCATTTTATTTTGTCTCCATCTCATCCAGGGCTCTGTAGCTCTGCCCTCAATGTTTTACTTGCAATTCAAACAGCATAGATGTCAACATATTTGGTTATTGTCTTCCATCCATGCCCCACCCTCTACATAAAAATTTAGCTCCAGCTCGCCAAATATTGATCGTGTGCATTTTGTTTTCTATACTATACACTGCCATAGCTCATAGCATATTACATACATACTACACATATTACACATAGCACAATAACTTAAAACGAATCATTTTTCACCTTCCAGAATATAATAACTCGCTACTACTAAAACATCACTATCACTAACCACTGATTTGATCATCGAATGATTATAACGGACATATCAACTATTACATCCATATTACATCCAATTACAAAATCCATAATACACATTATCATAATTCCAATGTACCACTGTATTAACGGTAGAATTCGCATTGTTTTATGCGGAACAATTTGTTATTTCATTGATATAACACTGTTGCTTTGCATAACATATAATTTCAAAATGTTGATACCAATCCACGATTGTGCCAAACTCACGCAATAAACAACAACGTAACACACAAACGACAAACATTATACAAGTCCACATTGTCTTTCGGTGGCAAATTCCCCGTATGCTTTGTTAATTTTGGTTAAATGCAAACTTATCATTTGCGTGCTACTGATTGTAACAATGACATTTTTAAAGAAAATAGAATACCCAGGGGACATCTTGGGTACTAAAAATCATATCCTCGACATGAAAATCCAGAGGTGTGTGAAAAATTTCAATGTCGAAAGTCCAGGGGGTCCAAGAATTTAGGTACGAAATCCAGCAGGGGTGAAATTTTTGAAAAATGACTTCTTCAACACTGGGTTTCAGAGTTTTTCTGGAAAAGCACAATCATGTTATTGTCCGAAGAAACAAACTTACGTCGAATGAAGAGAGGTATTTGCTAGAGTACGCTTTTGAACATTTATGAATTTTTCCTTCTTCCGTACCCACCAAAAACAAATAATCGATAGATCGATGAAAGTCGATAGCGGTGCCACACCCAAGGGCGATTATTTGCGTCCCTTCAGGGCCATTAGCAGAGGTTTCATCCATTTTGAGTTGAATAACATCTGTGAAATGTAGATCGCTCTAAATGACAAAATGTAAAAACAAAATTTACTATCATAGAAGGTGAGGCTGTTTTTTTATTCATGAGGCCGGATGGAAAGGTTGATACTTTCAACTGTCAACTGAGTCTTTTCACAAAAACCACTGAAAAATCCTAAATTCTTCACTCGAGTATGATTTATTTCAGTTTCATTTTTGTCTTAGTGTCAGACGGAAAAAGATTGTCACTAAAACAATTAATGTGTGGAAACAAGGATGATACTAAAGAAACAATAAGTAAATAAGTGATACTGGCCTGGTTTCTACATAGAGAAATTTTTACTTTTTAGTGTCGGGCGGAAGCGACCATTTTTCAAACAAAAAATGTAGATTTTTTGGTTTTTGTGAAAAGACCCTGATTTCCACACATTAATCTTTTTAGTGACAGTCTTTTTGTAACTGACTTTAGTGTCGGACGGAATGACAATCTTTTAAACAGATATAGTAATTCACTAATCGGAGACCTTTCCAAAAGAAAGTATATCTTTTCTAACCTTGATAATGGTCCATGCAACTACACGTCCATCCGAAGCTACCGAATAGAAGTTCAAATTACCATCCAAATTATCTTTTTGCCATTTAACCTTACAAAGTAATGTAAGAATTTGAAAATACAATAACAGACAAAAGTTCTGTAGATTTTTTTTAGAAATTCTATATTGATGTAAATAAGGTCAGCTATTTGTACAAACCACTTTAACCCTTCGGCTTCGGCTCACCGCAGTGTTTTTTTAAAAAGCGAAAAAAAAATTAAAATTCAAACTTCAAATGGCCGTTAAAGCTTGTAGTATGAGAGATTTTGGTACCATTAGAAAGCTCTTTTCAAACTCTATAAACTAAACAAATGGTAGGCCCTAAAATTAGCTGTTTTTTATAAAGAATATTTTTCGAAAAAAAACAAAAACAAACAAACTTACCTCCCAGACAGGATCAGTATGTTTGCCAGTTTTGGCAGTAGATTGATAAACTGGCTTACTGGTTTTATCTTCAAGACTGAACACAGCTACTGAACCTAAAGAAAAGATGTCAATAAATATATTATAGTAAGTAAGTAAGTTAAGTAAGTTAATCGGGGAGGCCTTGTGTTGGTAGCGGCCGTACAACGCTAGACTACTGAGTGGATTTAGAAAGAGGCGGAGCGCCAGACCTGTGGTAAGCTCCCAGTGGCTTACCACACAATTCAGTTTATATGTTTTGTGCTACTCATTCGTTAAGTGGACGATGACCGGGATCCAACCTACAACCTTACGATTGAGAGGCGAGCGCTCTACCGACTGAGCTAACCGGTCAATGCTATGTCATATGTGGACTGCAACCAATGATACCGAGACACCTGCCAGACCAATAATATCGAAAACCATTTGTCTCGTCATTGATGATTTGATCGATCCGTGGAAAAGGTGATGTCATTTAGGCGGATTTATAAGATTGCAGTGACAATAGTTTAGAGTAGGAGAAAGATTTGAATAAGCATACCTTCCATATTCAATTGAGAGAAGTGAGAGATGTAGAAATCTCACTATTTCGCACGCTCAAAGAAGAATACGTCCTTATAAGTGTGCACTTTAGTAGCTTTTAGGGTGGCAACCGAGAAAGGGTGGAAATCGGGCGGGCACCCCATCTTAGTGGAGGGCGGCCTTTATGAATAATCATACCATCGTAGAAGCCAACAACAATGAGATGTGAATGCGTTGGGTGTATATCAAGACACATGACACCACGATTCGTAACGTATACGTGTCTAGAGATAAGAATGTGATGTGAATGTCAATTTATTAACCATATAATGGGCTTTTTCCAGAAAAATCCGTACCCCCTTATGTTGATATCCGTGGTGAAAATTTCTCGGGAAGATATGACCTGATGGGCAAAAAGAACTGGTTTTCTGATGATAGGGCTGTGTGAGTTCAACGCCCAACCCGCCCACCACTGGCGTCGCTAATTACCCCCAGGTGAGGGTGCGGATCATAGATGAACAAAGTCTCTCAGCAGAACAACGTTCTGACGTTGAAACAAAGTTCCATGCCTTCTGGGCTAAGATGGATTTAATTGAATTGGTACTTACTCTGGGAATGAAGGATTCTTCAGTGAATAGAAACATATCATGCCATTGGTTTGCTTCAAAAAATCATCTAGTAAATAAAACAATAAATTAAAGTAACATGGTCTGCTTTTTTTTTCTTTTTTTTTTATCAGTTATTTTCTTGCTCTCCAAAATAAATTGGTTCTTCTTACAAGAAAGGTATATGCTATATATATGCTAC
>JAUJPO010067358.1:0-12203 GCA_032270745.1 Tiaropsis multicirrata
GATGACAAATAACAGGTTCGTAATTTTGTTTTGACACACATGAAAAGGAGCTGTTCAGCTAGTGAAAAAGGAAATGATATTAGAATCTCTATGTTAAGGGATTATGTGTGTAGTGTGTATAAGTGAAATAAGCTTTTTAGTGAACTTTGAGACTGAGCATGACAGTTTTGCGACCACAGAGACAAGAATTTCTACAATAAGGGGTTATGTGCGCAGTGTGTATAAGTGAAATAAGCTTTTTAGTGAACTTGGAGACTGAGCATGACAGTTATGCGACCATGGAGACCAGAATTTCTACAATAAGGGGTTATGTGCGCAGTGTGTATAAGTGAAATAAGCTTTTTAGTGAACTTGGATACTGAGCATGACAGTTATGCGACCACGGAGACCAGAATTTCTACAATAAGGGGTTATGTGCGCAGTGTGTATAAGTGAAATAAGCTTTTTAGTGAACTTGGAGACTGCGCATGACAGTTGTGCGACCACGGAGACCAGAATTTCTGACATTAAGGGGTTATGTGTGTTTATAAGTTAAATAAGCTGTTTAGTGAAATTGGAGACTGGGAGACTGAGCATGACAGTTGTGCGATCACCGAGATTAGAATCTCTATATTAAGGGATTATGTGTGTATAAGTGAAATAAGCTCTCTACATTTGAGATATCGTTGGACACCAAAGTACCTTCCTTCCAAATGTGCGTGTGGTCATCGCTTTGATGTAGACCATGCCATGTCGTGCACCAAGGAAGCCTTCATCCATCAACACCATGACGAGGTTTGAGATCTCCTCCTTTGTCAGAAGCTCGACAACACGTTCAAACCGAGTGAACAGGAGAAAAAGAGAAAGTACAACCAAACGTGTCATTGAAATCGAGCGGGGGTGGTTTATCCCATTTGTTATGTCCACATATGGTGGTCAAGGGAGAGAGAGAGAAATTGTCATAAAAAACTTAGCGAGCAAACTCGCAAAGAAACGAGATATTGATTACAATTTAATTTTGCAATGGTTAAGAACAAAAAATATTTATTGTTTGCTACGTTCAGCTATTTCATGTTTGAGAGGTTCTGGAACAGTTAAAAAATTTACTTTGATTTGGATGACGTTGAGTCTTTTTAGAAAACTAGGAGAACGATTTAAGTTAAATGTGGTTAAAACGTGCCGGGAATGCTTCCAGAATTAGTTGATTGTTAGTAATTAGTATTTGGCCTCCGTGCGTTTTAGTTTTATTATAATATATTTCGTTTATCATAAGTTTTAAAAAAGATGACTCGAAAAGAAAATTAAGTGAACTTGGAGACTCGGAGACTGAGCATGACAGTTGTGCGACCACGGAGACCATAATTTCTACATTAAAGTGTTATATGTGTAGTGTGTATAAGTGAAATAAGCTATTAAATGAAATTGGAGACTGAGCATGACACTTGTGCGACCACTTGTTCTCAACCATACAGGCTGAAATGATAACCATTCGATATTTAGGATTTTTATGACGCTTGATTACCTACATATCAATTATCAATTACCTAATGATTGTGTTTAATAGCCATGATGAATAAGGTGAATTTAGAGTTTAAAAGAATCGGTGGGTTAGGGTTATCACGTTTCTTTTTATGCAGATTTTCTTTCAGGATTTTAAATGCAAATATCTCCGCCATGGCACCAGATCAACTTAAAAGAAAAATAGCATTCAATTTTATTTGCCAAATCCTCATTCAATGAAGGAGAAATTTTAACCATTTTTATAGATTTTTTAACCATACAGGCTAAGATAAAAAGCATTAAAAAGTTAATTATCTCCTCAATATTGTCTGGTTGGGAATAATTATTTTTTTAGGGTGGATAATTTATTAGATATGCTACATTTTAAATTAGGTTTAAAATTCCTAACCAGATCATACATTTTATTTATTAGCTCTTACTCAATCAAGTAATGGTTTTTCTCACTTTAGCCTGTATGATCCAGTACCAGAGTATGAACGAGGCTTTATAAATAAGGACTTCATTTGTTATTCTTCCTTCATGGAGTAAGAATGTGGCAAATAAAATTTAATGCTATTTTTCATGAAGTTGATCCTACTGCATGGAATCTTTGTTTTCAATAAAAATTTGAGGTTTTTCTAAGGAGCTTGGGACTGAATGAGCTCTGCGCGCGGGGCATTCAAAGCGACAGCTAATTGCTAGTATTACTACTGTGTGGACCAGAAAACAATTAACAATTTTAAATTCAGTTTAAATTGATATTACACAAAAACTACTTGCGATATTATTTTCGACTAAAGTTTATTTTCCCTGAAAGCCATAAATGCATCTTTAAAGATCAATAACCCTAAGGTTTAACTTATCACTATAAAGTAGATTTTGATAAACAGTTTTTTGTTAAAAATAACGCTGGCCAATAAAAGTGAAGTCAAACTTTTACCTCAAGGGTACAAATTTTTGCGGAAATTTAATTTTGCAGATCTTGGGCCTTTTATTGTTTTAGAACAATAGTCTTTTGTTATAAAACAATAGAAACCGCAAAACACTTCAAAACTTAGTTCCCGCAAAGATTCGTACCCTTAAGGTAGTCATATTTTGATATCATACAATAATTTTTCAGCGATTGAGATGGTCATTTAGATTGGTAAAGCTAACGACTAAGTAAATGTAACTTACACTCAAACAAATACTGGCACTTTTTGAATAGACGCTTCTGATTAGATTTTTCATTTCATTTCCACGGTCAATCAGTTGGTTTCGCATGCAATCGTATATGTAAAGCAAGTAATGTGTGTCTTCTCTTGCATACCTTAGCATTTCCTCTGGTAAAGGTCTAAAAGATAAAAATGAGAATTTTAAGGGTTTTCTTATTATGTTCTTTCTAAGGAGCCTGTGAACAATGCAATGGAGGTTTTTTTAATATTCTTACTTAAAATCAAAATGTATGTCGTAATAATATTTTTTCAAAATAAATTCGAGTATACCTTATCCTCCAATCAGCAAGCTGATATTGCTTTTGAGCATTTACGTCACAATGCTTCTTGAGGAGATGAGCCAATGAAAATCTACCTTCTTGTAAAGTTCTAGCTGCTTGGCCAGTATCAAACATGTTGACGATGTAGAGACCAAAATCGCGCATCAACCAGCCAATATCCATGTCCGCGCCATGTAAAACCTGAAAATCAACAGATGATTCGATTTTCACAATATGAATCACAAAACGAAGTTATGGTCCAAGGAAACATAATGACACTTTGATGCCATAAAATTTGATACCTTTAAAATTGTAGGGTCGGTGAAAACTTCATTCAAAATGTAGAGTTCGTCTCGGACAGCTAATGTATCCACAACAAAATCTTTTTCTCTGGTCGAAATTTGCATGAGACACACAAATCCTTGAAACGAACGGTAGGAGTGGTGCTAGAAAGCAAGCAAATCGATGGAATATGTAATAAGATGGTATGACCAGCAATCTGAAAGCTAACCTATAGGTTAATGGATTAAAAGTTGGCTGGGGCATGCATGGAGAGCATGAGAAAGTAAACAAAAGTTAATACTGATAAAAAATACTAAATCAACATTGAAAAAGGCTGAAAAAGGTTTAAACTGGAAAAAGCTACGTTCATGTGTTGGTTCAGTAGTTCATTAAAAATAATTGTATTTAAGCAGCATGGGCTTTGATTTCAAAGAAAATCGTTACCTCCAAATCAATTGCTACTTCTTGAGCTTGTAATAGGTGTTCGTACATTTTCATTAATTGGTCCTTATTTTCAACGAAATGAAACTCAGTATCGTCCAAAGAGCGATACATCTAAAAAATTAAAAATTAAAGTAAAATATTAATGCTTAAAATTTAACTTGTTTTAATAGAAATCATCCCCCGAGAAAGAAATAGGAAAAAGATAGATTACTTGGGCATCTTTACGTTCCAATTGATCTTCACTTGGTTCAAATTCAGAGATTTCATGTTCATAAGGATGTCTGAGATGAAAAAAAGCCATTAAAAACCATTAAAAATAATTTGTTGCGTAAAAAGTGTTGCGTAAGAATCCTGGTTAAAAAAACAAATCCTTATAAAACTAAAAATTTTAAATAAAATTTCTGGACTTTTTTTCCAGAGGTAAAGAATGAGATGTAAAGATGTATAAGAAAGAATGATCTAAGAGAGATTATGATAATGTGACAACAATTTCTACTAATAAGAAAAATCCAGCCGTGAAAATGGCTGCCAAACTCTGGTTCATACAACAAAGTATCCAAATTAGGTTACGACAAAAATGGGAACCTTTTGAATTGTTTAAAAAAAATTATTAAAAATTTTAACCAAAAAAAGAAGGATACATCGATTTATAATGCACCTAATAGTAGAGCCCGTGACATATTTTGAGAGCAAGTGTACAATGGTCTGTAGAAAAGAAGTGAAGGAGATACAGGGAGGAAAGTAGATTGCTTAGTGAATTTGAAACACTAGACCTTTAGAGATTAAAAATAATAATGCCTGAAAAAAAATGTCTTTTTTTCGTTTCAATCAATTCACACAGGAATTTAAATAGTTGTTTTCTTGGAAAACTCAAGATGAAATTTTGTGAATTCACAATTTGTTTTGCATTTTTGCGAAAATGTGTCTCGTAAAATTTTGTGGAGTCATTTATTTGCGAAATAAAATCCAAATAACATTTTTGCAACTACCATTGTAGCAAAAAGCTTGTCAAAATCATGCAATTTTGGTAAAATATATGTTAATTTTTAGGTCATTCGCAAAATTAAATCCACACAAAATTTCTCAAACTGTTCAGTCGCAAAATTAAATCCAAAAGATTTTGCAACTTTTTTTGCTCCCAAAAGTTAACCTCGCAAAAATTAATCTGTTTGAAGTATTTCTTCTCAAGTTTGTTTTCAAAATTACTGAGACTTATGTCAGAAAATCAGATCAGATGTCGAATTGGATTTGACGGATGAAAAAAAGAAGAGCCTAAGAACTAAGAAAACTCCATAACCGGGGTTTTAAAAAAACTCCAGTATAATGAACAAACTAATAAACAAATTCACTATTATGCATACCTAACAGCACTGATAGATGCATTTCTTTTTCGAGCTTGTTTGATGAAGTTATCAACAGCATCAGAGACAGGCTCTTTTGATATTTCATCTAAAGTAGAAAGAATTTGCTTGTATAAAAAGATTTGGGTTTTCACGATTTACATACATGTGCAAAAAACAACTCGGCTATGAAAAATGAAACATTAATGACATGGTTGGTAAGGCAGCCATCGAAAAATTGTTCTGTTCGCGTCGCCCACCCGCATCATATTTTTAACTGATTTTCCGGTGCGGAGATGCGGAAAAAATCTGGGAAAAATCCAGAAGAAACAACTTAGTTCTTTAAATGTGTTACTTTTCTGTGGGGAGGGGGGTTTCAGGCGATATTTAAAAAACCCAGAAATTCTTTTTGACACCTTCTGCCAACGCGAACAGAACTATTTTTCGATGGCCGCCCAACTCATTACGTCAAATTACGGTGTCTTGTAAAAAAGACAAAAACTTTGAATTTAAATTTGGAGAGTAAAGTAGATACAATAAAAAAGTAGCTTTTTATTAATTTTTTTCATTCAGAATTGCAAGGGCTAACTAAAATTTTGAGTTTGATCACACTTCAAATTTACTTCGCACGTTCAAAAGATAGTTCGAAAAAAAAGAAAAAAAAAATTATTTAAATAAAACTGTGAATTTTGGCAAAAAAGGCCTGAAATTCAATTTATAATTATAAATTCTAAATCTAAAAGGTAGAAATCATAAAGCTTATAAACTATTAAAAAATATCACATACCTTCTTCTAAGGGCTTATCTGCATTAGGTTTAGTTTTGATATAGGGCGTGAATGGTGTATTACTGTTATCAATTTTATCCATCCATTTTAGCTGTGGCCGTTGTATGTTCTTGGCAAGAAGCAATTTGAATGATGATTGACCAGAGTTCTTGTTCTAGTAGCAAAGTAATAAAACAGTTAAGGAAATAGGAACCCAACTTGAATAAAGAATGCGCCAAAACAAAGACAAAGAATCAATCAATCAAGAGACAGATAAAAGCATATAGAAAGAGAATCGAACGAAATAGTAGGCTAGTGTTTTAATAAATTCCAGAAGACAGGAATGATTTCCAAATTATATGACTTTAATCAAAAATATATTTTACTAATATTTACATTAATACCAGACCTGTTGTTTGTTCCAACTAGAAACAATAGGGGTACTCTGGGCATTCAGTGGTACAAGCGGTTTCTCATTCTTTTTTACACCATTTGCTTCATCTATAAGTGTTCCCTAAACAACAAAAAACGAATGAGGAGGAGGGAACCGTGAAAAGTCCAGACTACTATTACTACGGTAACAGGCATTCTTGACTATAGGATTGCGAATGGATGACTCAAAGCAACTTCAATGAATTCCAAACACAAAGACAGTTTGGCTACCCATTTTCACTAAACAATTTAATAATTTAATAATTAAAACAGTAATAATAACTTTTTCAATGATAGATTTTAATGAAAAAGATTTAGCATTTTAGTAAAATGAACTAAATAAAATTTACAATATTTTCAAGCATGATATCGTTTCCATCAACCAATCTTTCAAACCTTTCTTCTGTATCCACAAATCTTGAAGTTGTTGTCCAACCACACTGCACTGCATTGTGTCGAAACAGTTCACTTATTCTGTCCATAATGAAGTAGAATCATGAGTTATAAAATTCTCTATTTTTGGACGATTAGGTAACCCCTATTCCTTTCAGGGGAGGATGTTTTGTACCAATCGAAAATCGAAAAACAAAATGCTATATCAACGAAATTTTACGGCTTTTCCTAACTTAATAAAGTATAAATAAAATACACTTAAACCACAAAAACTTTCACACCTTGAACATGATGATACAATGGACGTGCGTGATATTTTTCAATCATATTATATCTAAATCATTTTGCGATTTTCAGTTTTTGTTACTAAAGAAAACAATCAAATCCGAGTCAGCGATGTCATCAAGATTTTTTGTTTTTTTTCTTTCTATTCATAATAAGGATGATAAAATATTTTTGTAAAAAAACTGAAATTCTTCACTTTTACTGAAAAAATCCTTTAAAACAGCCCTGGCCAAAACATGTTGGAATTTCTTTAATCTTTTTTATTTGGCGGGTTTTCAGAACCAATCTCGAGAAAAGCTAAACTACATAATGGACAAACAAACAAGCGAAACAAACAGATGTAACTAGGATTAAAAGGGTAAATTTTGCAAAATATATAACTTACCCATTCAAGATCTTGTTTCCACTTTCTTTGCATTGCTCATTGAAATCTGGAAAACTACTCCAATATGGAAATTCATCTAGCAAAGATGCAAAAGCATTTCCCTTTTGTGTTGCTTTGACCACTTCCTTGAATACATCCTATATAAAAAAATATTTTTCACATTTATTTGTTCTACCAGAAAGAGAGTAACTGAGAGAAAATTGTTTTGTCAGTTTTTGGTCAGCCAATTTGTTTTGAAACCATACACATGCAGTGCAGTGTAGCTTGTGTTATTTGTTTTTAACACTTCATACTTTCCACATATGATTAATAGCCTATTGCCGACCTTCCATTAAAGTTTTATTTGTATATCAAGTTTACTTTTAAAGATATGATTATTTTGCTGAAAAGGATGAAAATCCAATTGTTTATAGAATTGACGTCAGTTTTTACAGATAGAAAATTGAGATACATAATTACTTTTCTAATTCCAAATGTTAAATAAAAAACTAAGTACAATTTATTGATCAAACAATATTCAGGAGCATATAATAAATTTTCACGAGTAAATCATTTTGATGGACGAGCCATTACAGTCCTCAACTGCGCCAACTCGTCCAACAAACTGCATCATCGATTTACGAATGTCTTTAACATTTGTGGCACATTCTTTCCACACTGACTTGATTTTTCTGATTATTTCATCTTCAGACTCAAATGGTCTCTTGAGACGTCCTTTGTAAACCTTTCTTTTGACTTTGTTCCAAAAGAAGTAATCTAACGGATTACTATTGGGGCTTTTTGGGGGCCATTGATTTTTCTGGATAAATCTTCTTGGAAGTGTTTTGTGCAAGAAGTCTTGAACAATGTTACTGGTATGACAAGAAGCGCTATCTTGGACAAAAATCCAATCACTCCTAGGATAGATTCTTTCAACGGCAGGAAATAGCTCACGCTTCAAATGAGTTTTGTAATTTTTAGCATTTACTTTTAAGCCTTTACGGTTGACAAAAATTGGCTTTGTGACACTATACCAGGTGAGCGCAGCAGAGACCATAACTTTTACTGACTGAAGATTAGTTTCGTGAAACAAACTTGTGACAGGGGCACTTGCAGAGGAAAATCGCTCTCATCTTGAAAAACAGCCCGCTCATCATCCTTGGATTCGCTTGAAATTTCTCTCCGAGGCCAGCAGCTCGATCTACTTGTCTTTTTCTTGTTGACTCATTCATCTGTGGTGTTTTTAGTCTCTTGAATTGGCCGTAACCTTTATCTTTAATGATACAACAAACTGATGTGTGGGAAATTTCGAGCTCTCTAGCAATATTTCTAGGTGTAACATGTGTTCTGGGTTCTTCCTCCTGAGAACAGATCATTTCTTCTACCAAAGCTTTGTTTCCAGCTTTTGTTACACATTTTGGTCTACCGGAGCCTTTCTTTCAATCCATGTTCCCTACTTTGAGTTTATGTAAACACTTTGACAATGCAAGATCCTCTTGAAAAACAATGACACTACAAGAGCTTCTATTTTGAAAATGAAAACAAAACAAAAACAAAACTCTACAAACTTCTTGAAAATCAGTTTTGATAGATTTGACGATTTGACGTCAATTCTATAAACAATTGAAATTTCATATCTTTAAAAGTAAGCATCATATACAAATTAAACTTTCAGGAAAGGTTGATAATAGGCTATGGATTATATGTGGAAAGTTTCAAGTCTTGAGAACAAGTAGAAAAAGCTATATCAAAATTTCAATTTTGGGCGCGTTTTTTTGTACACCCGGTATATGGGGAAAAAAAGAAAAAGACTGAAAAAGTTATTCATCGTCTTATGCATTGCTTTTTTGGCAGGAAAAAGTGGCGCAAGACGCTAGCTACAAGATCTTGTGGGTAACAGTGTAGATTTTCGTTCAAATCAAGTTTACCGAGATCCCACCCTCCGCCCTAAGTGGTGACCCAAATTACACGATCACGTTAAAATTCAGTTTACATCACCCATCACGCCGAAAAATTACCAAATCGCAACTCATCACGCAATTTCGGCAAAACAGTGCTGGTTTTTGTATAATCACGCATCACTCCAAAAATTTGTCAAATCATGATCACGCTCACAGTCTTTGCCCTGAATAAATTGGACAAGTACTGTATTTCGTACGTGCAAGAGATTTAAGACGTACGATAGTACTCCCGATTTCAATTTCAGGCGTACGATCAGTTTTGACAAAAAACCTAGGTAAATAAGATGTAGAATTTGTTGGGAATATATTTACTTTGCTTTTATAACTTAATAGAGCTTGAGAAGAATGAGAATCTTTTGTAACATAAATTTACTTTTTTTGTTTACAAAATATGCACTAAAAAGTTTATAGAATATTGAACGATAAATGAATGTATCAGGATAAATGAAATAAAAACTACCATGAAGCAAAATCCAATGGTAAATACCAATCAAAATCAAAGTCAAGGTCTTCAACAAAAGAAAACAAATGTACTATATTGAAACAATATGCTAATCTTAAATATAAGATCTACGAATCTACGAATGACATTATTTGGGATGTAGATAAGTTAACTAGTTAACTACTCTTGAAACGAAAGCAATCTCATCATTGAGAATGAAAAGCACCAGGAAAGTGCTCGGTAGATGGGAATGCATTTACTAACGATTTTTATTGAACTTACTGAATTTAGCATGTGTCCAGAGTTGAAGATGAATAATAATCATCATGATCTTCAACTTCCTCATGCTTTTCATTCTCAATGACAAGATGCTTCTCAGGAGCATTATCAAAAGCTCTCACTCTCCTCTTTGCTGTCTCATATTTTTTCGCAGCAGATTCGATAATCATCTCTTTCTCGTGAGGTGTCCAGAGTTTGTTGTTAACATTTATCACCATTATGTTCTCCAGTGTGTTGTGAGCCATCCTAAGTCTTCTATCCGATAACAGAAGACTCAAAAGACTAAAAGCTCTTTCAACAGTCGAGTTGGAGCCTGACAAACACATTACCAATTCTGCAAGGATACATATATTCTCATAATCGAGCCTTTTGTATTGAATGATTTTTTCCCAAAGGGGAGATGCCTCGAGACCACGATAATGTGTGGTGACGAAATTTCTAAGCAGTTTCCACTCCTTCAAAGCATCTTTTAAATCAAAACCTGCATGATCTAAAGGTTCTTTGAAGTGTTGATAAAGCTCTGTGATCTGATCCATTCCGTAAGTCCTATTTTGTGTCCAATTTTGCGGATTGTACCACTTCATATTTTGGTAAACTTTACCTTTCAGATCATTGAATCTAGTTTCGAGTAGCGGTTTCAGGTCTGACAGCAACTTCTTTTTATTGCTAGAAGCCTGCATTCTGTTTTTATCAAAATAAATTATATTCAATTCCACGTTTTTCTTCGCCTTATTTAAGTTCTTTTTATGTGTATCATCTGCCTTAATGAATATTGGACTTGAGATTTTGGCTTTTTCATCACCTTTGAAGGAAGCTAAATGACTTGTCAGGTACTCCTCATCCTTCCCACAACACTCAATCTCATCCGATATGTTTTTTATAGATACTTCAACAATGTTTTCAATATCGCAAGCAATTAAAACTTCTTCTTCAAAAATCTTTGATGCAGGGGTCAAAATTTCAAGGACATCTAAGTAAGTGCAAACTTGGCACAAAAAGTGGTGTGATCTGGAATTATTTTTCAAAAAGCCTTGCACCTTGGCTCTGGTTTCCTGTTTGGTGGCTGGATCAGACACAACATTTTCTAAAGCCATATCAATTGCTGGCCATGCCTTCAATAAATTACTATAGGCATTGCGACGGTGGCCAACAAATCTAGTTAGTGATTTCTTCTAAAGTAACCACCCCTGCTTATTACACCCCCTACAATTAGGCAAAAAAGAGTACAACAATAATTCAATTCATTCGTTCTAAAAGGCACTAAAATCTCACGGTTCCATTATCGTTGGTGTTTGAAGTCACAGTATTTCTTCCAATATTGATCGACTTGTTTTAAAATGTTTGCTGAGCATTTTTCATATCGAAAAATTAGGTAGTGCAACATGGTTAATGCAACTTCTTGAGTGTCGTCATAATCCATGTCGCAAATGAAGTGGACTGCGATATATGCAATTATTATGTCTATAACATTGTCAAGGTTCACAAGGATCTCGTTGCCTGCTTTTATTATGGCATTGTTGGGCCCCCAAACGACAACAACTCCATTGACTGCATTTATCTTCTAAAAAAGAGAAGATGAGAATTAGTATGTAAAATTCAAGTAACTTTAGAGCATCAGGCTTGAAATATTGTTAAGCAGTGGAATATAAAAAGGAAAGAATGAAAATGAGGGCATTTAATAAGTCAGCGAAATAGTTTTAAGAAAAAATATCATTGAAAAAGTAGAGTAGAACATAAAAAGGAGAAGACTTAAAAACAATAAGCTAATGGATACCATCTTACTTCTGAATCTGATGGTGCAGTGAAGATTTGACGAAGCTTTTTCTTCGATTTAGTAGGAAAAATACTTGGGAGATGTTTGCAAAGAAACATTGCTTTTGAATCTGAAATGAGAAATGAAGAGAATCATTGCCAATTATTTTTATGGTTAACACTAATCTATGAGCAACCAAATTTGCAATTTTGAGGTAAATCATATATTTTGCAGAATTTCTGAGATTTAATTTATTTTCCCTTTTGAAGTCCCAGAATTTTTAATTTTGCAAATTTCATAGGAATTAATTTTTGGGAAAATTTCTCCTCTTAGGTAAATTTACTCACAAAAATTAACAGAAAGTTTGTCATACCTGGATAATTGCACTTTGGTGGTGGCAGATTTCCTGTCGAAATCCCATAGTATATCATCAGATCTATGTGCTCCTTTAAATTTTGCCTCGCGATCTCGATTGTTATGGCACTGTCATCGATGATTCGTCCAACCTC
>JAUJPO010067369.1:0-12203 GCA_032270745.1 Tiaropsis multicirrata
AAATTCTGAAAAAGCCCCTGGAAATCTTTTTTTATGGTTCAATGGTAGGGTGGACGAAGTATAATTTAGGGTCAACCCCCTGGAAATTTTCCAAATATCAATCAATTAAGATACCCCCTGGAAAAGTTCGTCCACCCCCATATATGGACTTAAAATGGAATAGCCCAATGAATGGCATTCTATCTGTGACAATTTTATTATAAAAGTTGTATTCAAGAAGAGGCACTTTCACATCTAAGCCTTAGTTATCCGGTGATATCTTTTCCACTCGCTGAGGGTCCGAAATTCTATTGTTCTTTGGTCAAAAAATTGATAGGAATAATAACAAATTTTAGGACTATCAAATGAGTCTCTTTTTCCAGTGGGGAGAATTATTTTGCTAATTGTTTTTTCAATGGCGATTTTGAAAACTTCATAAAATCAAGATGAAGTTTTTTTAGAAACTGGACCAAAGGCTCGTGGAATTTAGGTAAAAATCATATCGTTGACTTAAAATCACCTGAAAGATTATGCAAAAATAAAAAGTGAATAAACCACCACAAAATATACAACGCCATATCAATTATTTAAACCCCAACGTATTCAAAATTTTGGGAATACGCAAATTTTAGGAGAAATAATTCTTAAACTTTTTGTTAAAACGTCACGATATTTTGTTGTGGCTTTCGATTTAAGATTTGATTCGAAGAACCCATAGGTAAGAACTTACTAGGAAACTCAAAAGTTATTTCTATCATGATGTAGACGTGGCTCAATAATGTAGACGTGACTGCTTTTGGGTATTATTTTAAAAGAACACCCGGAAATTAAATTTGTTCCCCCATGAAAATATCAACCACTGGAAGTCTATCTCATGGTTGATATTTTCATGGTTCTCCATATTTTCTGAAATTTCTTACCTCACCCTATCGCCAAACCGCAAAACAGCTACTTAAAATGCTTCCTTTTTACGACGACGCGGAGAAATCTGCTTTATGGTCTAGTCTGATTTGCAGACCCATACTAAAACCGTTGTACGTATGAAAAGCAGTTAGAGGATGAGGGCAGCCTACAACCTCGATTCCAGGGCGAACGGTCGGCGGGTGCGCGGGAAAATGATGAGATGCAAATAGGCTATCTGGTAATATGAAGCCTACCTTTACTAAGCGTCATATCTAATGTCAGAAAGCTTATCGCCCTGGGTACGAGGTTGGACAGCCTACTTATAGTCATATTCATTATTTGGAAGTCAACACTCTCCGCCACAAAAGTCTTTAGAACCATCAATTTAAAGAATAGGACCTCCATATCACGTGATCACACCACAGACCCGTTTAGTAGTTCTATATCCGCTTCTGTTAGCGAGTCGTTTTTGAAATGAAATTGACAATAGAGACGTGATGCAGCAAGGAAACGCAATAACAAAATAATGACATAATTTCAGCTGCTAAAATGATCATCATTTAAAAGTAATTGCTCAATACAAATGTCCCACAATCACTCTCTATACAATCCAACAAGAAGCTTTTTAGTGCTACTTTAAGTAATTCATGATACGTGATTAAAAAATGCTTGATTGATCGATCTTTCATCGGCCGAAAATATCTTTCTCAGATGTTAAACAAGTTGTTCGTTTATTCATGGAAATTCTCTCTCTACCTCTATCCCAAAAAAAAAAATTGTTGCCGTTATACTGGCAGCATGAGAAAAATTGTAGGCGAAACATATTTTGTATTACAGAAGGGGAACTAAGTAGAAATTCTGAACAAAAAATGGTTTTACTGGCAAAGTTACATCAAAAGAATCGACAATTTCCTTGAATTCTAACACCTACAACCAAAAGCATTGGTGTAGGATTTTGTCACGAATTTCGCACTTTTTTCGAAACAAAAACAGGAGCGAGACATCCTCATTACATTAATCTACTTGACGACATCATTTCGAATGTCTCTTCCCATCGGATTAAATAAAACACCGAGAGAAATTGTCAACACAAAAAACTTTACCTGAAGATTTTACAAAATACTCAGTTGATTGTGGGATCAAAGAAATAAACGTTTTTTATAAGAGGTAAAAATATTAAGAACATGTTAAGAACGTTTGAAGGTTTTGGAGAATGACGAGTATAGAAATAAGAACAGCTTTTCATTTTTGATTATGTGCACATGAATTAAACGACTTAATTAAGAACATTTAAAGGCTTGAAACCAAAAAAGGTAACAGCATTGCATTAGAAAGCTACTTCAAAATGTCCTTATAAAAAACGGTGTAATAGAGATCGATGGTCAAGGCAATCTTGTATAACTCCATTCTCTTTCGTTATCTTGGGTGTATACAAAGACATGGGGATATTCAAACAACAAAGAAAATTGACAAATAGAATTAAGAAAAAAATCCAGCTCCTTTTAATCAATTATTAAATTAGTCAATGAACAAACACACAAACTCCCACTGTCGATAATGAGTAGGACATCTCTTTCGTCATCAATTAGTCTGAAACGTCACAATACGTCAGATAATATGCCAAAAATGACAAGATACGTGTTTTAAAACGAGACATATGACTACAGATTATCGAACTTTGAGGTAGATGTGTTGGTTTGTCAGTTGTTTACAAAGTTTTATAATCTCAAAAACAAACATCATTAGGTCATTATTAATAAATTAAAAAAAATGAACTACAATTTAGTTTTCAGATCAAAATGAAATGACTGGTAAAGTTACTCGTTTAGTTCGCCGTCAATGCAAAATGCAAATCACTCATGAAAAACCATGAGAAAATTACCCTGAAAATCATGCTGAACTTTAAACGTCTGGCAGCATATAAGGAGCAAAAGGAACTGGCATTAACAAAATAAATAAGAATTAAAAAAAGAGCAAAACAAGAGCTTTTCCTAACTGAAGGAGGTACACAGGCAATAAGAAAAGACCGACATTTCATTGATTCCTTATAACCTTTAGTTTCTGCATTTTGACTGCTGTCATATACTATATACTCCACTCCTTCAATTTAGAAAAAGCACCTTTAAAACATTTATTAAAAAATACCAAAATAATTAATAATAAAAAAAACAGGAGATGCAGATGAGTATAATATATAGTATAATTGCGGAACATGAAGTATGCTCAAAGTAAGAGAAAATGTGGGTGATTTATTGTTGAGTCTATTGTTCAGTCATTTGCCGTCAAGTCTTTTGTTATGTGTGGCGGTATTTTGTGTGTCAGTGTCAGAAAGGCGATTTCGAAAGAAGGGGTCAGGAAATACGTATTAAAAAAGAAGGTTTTTAATTGATTGACAAAAACATCTATATAAAGAATACTGTTTTGTTATCATCTTGTTGTTGTGGAAATTTTTTTAAATGAAAATCCAAAGATTTTTTTCTTCTCGACTCTATTCTCCTCCCTTTGTGTTGGCCTGAGCCCTCCTATCCTTTACCATCTGCGGTTACCGTGGAAGTTGATAACAATATTTGTCTGTCCTGTCAGCCGTCAGTTACAGTATACCTATGTCATGAAGGTCTCATTTCAGTCATGTCTCAAAGTTATTGTCGATTAGTCATGTAAGGAGGACAGTGTCCTGTAAAGTCATGGCTTAAATCTTTTTCTTCGAAGCCCTGTTGTCGAAATGTCATGTCCTATGTTATTGTCACAAGTCCTCGTCAAAAAGTTTTTCAGTCTCAAGTCAAGAAGATTTTCAAATCTTGTTAGGTCGTGAGTACACATAATAGTAGCAAAGAATAGTAGGGAAAAAATACTTAAAATTTACATCATATAAAAAATCAAAAATTTACACTTACGGGGTATATTTTTCTTTTAACAAAGCTAAAAGAGACCTTATCAAATGAATTGTATTGGGGGGAATTCCACATGGAATTTTTCATTTCTCCTTTTTTTGCTTTATGGGTGTAAAAGTGGTGGGACTCGAGAAAAGTTTCGAGGCTAAAGGTATTGAAATCTTTTGATTAAAACGGGATGGGGTGTTTTTCAACGAGGGTTCTACAACTCATCTATAACTCGATCTCATTGTTGCAAACCAAATTTTACAAAAAAAGAGTCGTAAAAACGATATGTTGTAGGTCTTCCGAAAACATCAATGGACACACTTCTTAAAGAACATGCGCTTTCAAGCAAAAACAATCTATCTACATTTCTTTCAATCGCTCTTTCCTTTTGACGATTAGAATTTTCAAAATAACCGACAAAAATGTTTCACGTGTGTTTTGATCATATTTCACACCAATTCTTTTTTCCATTATTATTAAAATAATCAAATTTAATAATAAAAGAATTTGTAGGTTGGATTTTCAAATCCACTTTTTTGCATATTGATCAAGTGCTCGCGGTCGTCATTATTCTCAGCAATAACAACACGCGTGTGTGCAACACGGCGACGTTGGACAACCATCACGATAACGACAATCAACATGACGACCAAGATACCACAACATAATCCCAAGATGATGTTGATGACCATTGGGGAACGACCATGATGTTTCTTCTTATCACCTTCAACGGGGAAAGCATCAACAATGATATCATTGTCGTCGTCATCATCATCAGCATCATCGTACTCGTTCTTCTTGGCAGACATCTTACCCAAAGCTTTAGTAGCAACAGAGTTGTATTTGGTTTCCTCTTCACGGAGGACTTTTTTAGTGGACCTTGGTGTTTCGACAGCGTTGTTGTGGATTTTGGCAGCAGCCAACAACTTCTTCAATGGGACGGGTTTGGAGGTAACGAAAATGGATTCTTCATCATCATCATCGTCATCATCATCATCATCATCCTCGTCGTCTTCCTGCAAAGAAAATGGACACACATACCATGGTTAAATTGAAATTGTGTTCAACTTCAGTTTGCGATATTGAGAATTAAGAAAATAAGTCAAATTTAGGAAAGACATGTTCACAGCTGAATTAACTCATAAAAACAATTCGGAAGAACAGAACACAACAGACATACCACTGTTAACAAAGTAATAAAGAAATCACAAGAAGTTTTAAGTCAAATGATGTTAGAAGGAGTGATTAAAATCTTTGAGAAATTTGTCACAAGAATTTGAAAAATCTACATTACAAAGGTTCTTACCAAACTTGACCTTCTTATTGTGACGTATAAAACTCGAAATTTTTAGACAAGAAGTCGTGACCTTCTCTTTAAAGAAATCATTATAAATCTGTCACCGATTGAAAATTCAAGGAATCCTCACGTGCAACAATAGTTTAAACTGAACAAAACTTAAAACGTAACATAATGACTGTGACTGTCTCATACCTCAAGGTGTTTATTCTTCTGAAGGATTTCCTTGACACGTTCGTGAATATGATCTTCGTGTTTGATCTCTGGCAATTCAGTCTGTAGAAAGAAAATAAAATATCAAAATTAACACTTTAACGTATATCACATGAACACAGGAAATAGCACGGACAAGGAATGAAAAATGACATTTTCAGTTTCAGTTTTCACATAACGAAAGTCTCTAAAAATTAAATATGTTTGTACACTCTTTATTGGTAATGTCCTAGAATTTACCACTTTTAAGTCACTGACCTTTGGCTTTAAGACGGCAGTCTGTCCAGTGAGTCCAAATTTTCTTGCAATAGTTGGCAAGTAGTTCAATAAAGCCATGCTTTCATTGACAACCTTGTTTAATCCCTTCAAGTGTTGCAACAATTCAATTCGAATGGCATCAGCTTTGCTGGCATTTCGTCTGCGGACATGTTCGAAATGACGGAGGCTGTGGACTCTGTCGTGTTCACAGACTTGAATAAAATTGCGGACAGCTCCCAAAATTTCGTCAGCATTGGCAGGTTCCTTTTGGATGGAAGCCAAGTAGTTGATCATGGCATCTCTCTTGTCTTTTGAGATTTGAGTGTTGATGCAGTCAGCATGTTCGATTCTCAGTCTTTCTTTCTCGTCTTTGGATTCTTGTTCGAGAGCGGCAAGAGTTTGTCTGAAGACTTCCAAAGTTCCTAAACATAATATAAATAGAAAATAAAAAAGAAGTCAACAAAATAGTTAAGTTTGCCAAACTAACGCAGCAATGATAGAAATATTGTAAAACAAATCCCATGCGTATAGAAAAATCAAAGACTACATTCTAGAAGCATTCTAGAAGTAATTCATTATTCTTACGTTTCATTTTTTCTTCAGCGACTACAGGGTCTTTCTTTTTCAAGTCATTGTATCTCTTCTCAGCATTGTCCCACTCATCAACAACGGCAGCAATTTGGCTTTGGTGGTGCTCTTCCATGGAGGCTTGTTTGGTCAAATAGGTGCTTCGGTCACAACCTTTGCTGACACTTGGCAAGAATCGCAAGAACTTGGCAACAGCAGCTTGGAAAACATCCTTGGTCATTTTGGGAGCAGCATTAGTTGAGGCTGGTTTGGTTTCTGGCATTTTTTCTGGGCAACAGACAAATTCAACACCAGTGAAGACGTCAGTACCGCACGAGAGCAAGATTCCATAATCCTTCAATTTCATCTTGTATTGGCTGGAGCATTTTTGTGAAGCTTTTTCTTTCCATTGGTCATGGCTCAAACATTGGTTTGGGTCGTGGATATGATCAAATTTGCAACCATCAGGAACCATGAGAGCATCAGCTTCATATTCATTGACCAAACATCTGTATGGAACAACTTCTTTGGCTTCAGTACATTGAGTTTGTCCTGATCGGCACCAATTGTTGAAAGTTTGTGGAGTGTTGGCTTCAACGACGTTGGTTATGTTTAATTTGGGGTACATCTTTTGACAGTATCTGTAGAAAAGTAATAAGAGAAATTGATTTGATAAAAAAATCACAATTATTTTTAGAAAAGTAATTTTATGGATAAAAATGATACAGTAATCAGCCCTGTGAATTCAGGTCGGCATTCGGCACTGCCGACCTGAAAGCCGACCTAAAATAGCCCAAACCAACCTAAATTCTTTATTTTTGCCGACCTGCTTCAATCTAGATTCACATGGCTGAGTAATGCATTGAAATAGAGAAACAACAAAAGACTTGGGAAATCCATAAAAATGGCTTCAAAAAATAAATCTTACTTTTTGACAACTTCTTTGTTGTGATCACAAATTTCAAGTCCTTCGCTATCTTCAACCCATGAGCCAGTCTTCAAGTCAATGTAGAATGGTACATGGTCACAGTTCATAGCAACTCTTGGTTCGTGGCCATTTGTGAAGGCAAAAACATCAAGGACTGATGCATGGGCTTGAATTAAGCCAAAAATAAGAAGAACCAATTTCATAACTTCTTTCTTCTTTAAATAATTTCTTTAAATCTCTATAAAAATTTGTATTAATAAATTAGTATTAAAAATATATACAGTGTATGCAATCTGCTTTTTTTTCTGTGACTGAGAATATTTTCTCAACTCAAACACTTTATACAAGTCAAGCAGGGTATGTCCATTAGAAAGAAACAAAATAAATGCATCAAAATGATTGACTGAATAGCTTTCTAATACGTCAATAAGTGTCGTCATAATAGAGGCATTATAAAATTCCCCTCAAATTTTCCGCTCCTATGATTTTCTGTAATTTTTCTTCTCCTTTCACCATTAGCAGCAATATAATAACAATCAACTGGTCATCAGGAAAGAACCTGGTTTCTATGAAACAGAAAAGCAATTTATGACATCATTACTAAATATGTTAATTCTATCATGACAGTGGTGCAATTTATCTCATCTCCTACACAGAGATTGGTAAAAACCAGCTTTTTCACGTAGCATTAATTAAATTGGTAAAAAACACAATGGTTGTTTCATCTTTCTTTAGTAGATGTAGTTTACCTTTTAAAGAAAAAAAGAGAGATAGAGAGACATTGAATATGTTTATCAATTTTTTCTCTCACTACTACAATGGTAAAATAGATAAATAATTGATAAAGCTATCAAGAAAATTTTCATGATCAAGAGTTTAACTACATTCAGCACAAATAAGCCCCAACAAAAAAGTACGAAATATAGTTGAAGAAAGATAAGAAATCTTAGAAAACCCAACAAACCAACTCTTCTTAATATATTTGAATATAATATGACTGATACAGCATGCTGAGAAAACGCTTTCTTTCCTGTTTCATTTTATTGTTCTTTCCCATTTTCATTAAATTCATTGTGAGTCAAGAAAAAGTGTGATGAAACTTTCAAAAGTCTTCATAAATTTTTTATGGAATGTTAGTTAAATAGAAAAAGGATTGAAACAGCAGGGGTTTTTCTTCCAGAAAAACCAACACTCAGTAAATAGATACACAAATTCAAGTTGAAAAGATCATAACAAATGTCATTCACTTGATTCAACCATTGTAGAAAATGTCTTTATGAAAGAGACAGTATTTATCAAATGCTAACTAACCACTGAAAAAAAAGTCTTGGAATTTATATTGTCAATAAAATTGAAGAAAGAGAAGACTGTAAATCACATGCTTTGACTGTCTAATTTAAGTTCAAGTTCCCACTAACACTAAAAGATCTACATCTGAGTTGTTTAGATAGTTGTGAAAAGCTTGAGAGTGAAATTATAAAAAATCTAAGACTTTGAGGCAACATTATCCTATGAAGCACAATATCACAAGTATTCCACAATTATGCCACAAGTATGAAAAGGTGGGAAGGTCAAATTGCTGAAGGAGTGTTAGTTTCAGAGCAGACTGAAATAAATATCACGAGTAATCATTTTCCAATAAAAATTAGACCACATGATAGCATCATAATCAAACAACATACACCTTTAAACTCAAATTATTAATGGTCTTTTGTTCATGAAATTTAGTAGAAATGAACAAGATTTATGTTGTTTAGCATTTACAGCATGAGAAATACTAATGACAAACTTTGACCAAAAATATACAAGTGTAAAAGAATTAATTTCCCCTTTTTGACTTAAAAGGTAGTGAAACAAAAACACATCAAACACATCAAAGTGCTTGGAAAATTCCAGCTTTTATCAGCCATATATATATTAAAGATATGTAATATCAGTAACTTTAAGGAAAAGGATAGGTTTGATATACAAGAAACTTTTAAAGATCTAACTAAAAAGAAAAAATTGTTTTTGTATTGTATGAAAATTCACTGACATGTGAACGTTAAAAAACTTACTTATATAAGTTAAACCTTTTTGAACCTGTTTCAGCTCAAGACAAGCTTAACATAATTAACCTTATTCATACATGCTTTAACCTTTAAATGATTAAAGAACTCAAAAGAACAAATTGCTGCTCAAAACGTTAGATTAAAAAAAAAAATTCAGGTCAAGTCAGGTACTTGAACAATTCAGGAAAAAACTAGGCAAATTTTCAATTGTTTGTATATGTGATATGCTACTCATTTTTGTAAACGTAAGCATAAGCATGTTTCTAAAATCCAACCATTGTTAAAATAAGATTGCTTTAACGCTTTTTCATACGACATGATGCTCACTCTGCTGAGTTTTTTATAAGGCACAAATTTTTTAGTTGTGTTTTCAAGACACAAAAAATGATACATAATTGAGCTTATTCCACTTTTAGTCCATACAGGGACAAACTTTTCCAGGGGGTTCTCAACCCCTTTTTTCTAGGAGTTTTCAGTAAAAGATGTTTCCAAGGGGTTAAGAAAAAATGTATATCCAAGGGAAGCTGATGTTGAAAGCTTCCAGGAGGTCTTGCAGTAAATAAGATAGTCAACTAAATTTTCCTGTCAGTTGGGTCAACTAGATCAAAAACGTATCATTTTGATAGCAAACGTCACTGATTAAATGATGCTCAAAACGCTAGATTTTTTACTCAAAAATTAAAAAATCACACAGCTTTTGAACAATATAGCAAAAAAGTGCAAAAAAGTTTAGTTGCAATTTATGATAAAAAGAACTATTTATTTTTTGGATAAATTACTCAAATTTTGCGGTTTTTGGCCAAAAATTATATTTTGAGGCATTTTAATTTTGCGGTTGAGCTCCAATTACTTTTAATGCAGCATTTTAATTTCGCGGTTTTTCAAACTTGATCATAAAACCGTGAAATTTTCAGGCAATAAAATAGTTTTAAAGCAAATTTTCAATTGTTTGTGCCACAATATTATGTAATATACTACTCATTTGGGAGCGTAAATATAATAAGCATTTTTCTTAATCCTCAACCATTGTTAATACAAATTACTTTGAATGCTTGTTCATACAGTCATGACCCTTACTCTGCAGAGTTTTTTTTAATCCATGTTTTTATAATTGGTTTTTTTTAAAGACATAAAAAATGATACGCTTTTGATCTAGTTGACTAGACTGCCTGTATGATTCTAATTGCTTCAAAAGTGACTGTATTCTTTATCCCAGAACCCTTTTTCCAAACACTTCCAAAAAGTATCGGAAATTCCTCATTTATTCTTTCTTTTTACTTAAATGCCTCAGAAATACACACATTTTCTTCTTTTGCCTCAGAAATTTAGAATTGTCGAAGGATATTTTGCTTTGGAAATTCTGTTTTTGTCCGGGCCCCATTAAGGAACAAATTCTGGAATGGCCCAATGATGGGGCCCAGACGACACAGAATTTCCAAAGCAAAATATTTCTTCCAAAATTCAAAATTTCCGAGGTCAAATTAGAAAATGTGTGTATTTCTGAGGCATTTAATTCAAAAACAAAGAACAAACGTGGAGTTTCCAATACTTTTTAGAAAAAAATGTTCAAAAGTTTGTGACATCCGGAGAAGAAGTGTATACAGAAATAATCTGGAATGGCCCATTTACAGTAAGATCAATATAAATATAAATTTTGATATAAAGTTTACAGTGTTGGCTAAAAGCACTAAAATATTGAGGCCATTGAAACCTTCAAGCACATAGTTAAGGTAGCACATGTCTAGTTAACTACAAAAGCAACCATCTTAAACATAACTGATTTCTAGAAACACAAACAAACTCAGAGTTTATGCTCAAAACAGACCATTTTCTTGAACATGAATCCGCAAGGCAAACGAGTTCAACTTATTTTATATTAAAACTAAAACAAACTCTATACCTTGCCTTTAAGAAGATTTGAATCAGATTTGAAATTATTTGAGTCTGTCAACTTCACCATTTTATCAATTTTATCCACTACGATTCCATTACATTTTTACATCTTCTATAGGTTGTCGAATTTTTGTCATCATGTTGTCTTTCAGATTTACAAGACCACGTGATTATAAACCAATCAATTTCGATTTTCGATATATCACAGAGATTTGATTGGACGAAAGCGTAATTGATTTTCTATCAGATGTTTTGCCGGCCGGCTTTTTATGACGGCAAAATCAACCAATGAATGTTTTCAAAATACCGACAAACAACGTCATAATAGATCAGAAATCGAAACGAAGTGAGCGGGCAAAAAAGAAGGTACGCTCTTTTATCTCCATTATAGTAAAAAAAAAAAAAATGTTGTTTCTGGGATCTTGTAAACAAACCCTCCCTAATGTGAAAACATAACACACAACACTCTCTTGCACACACAGAATTTCAAAAATCAAAGAAGTTGTGGTCAACATTTTTTTGTACTGTCAACAATCAGTGTGTAACTATAATATATTGATTGATTATTTATAATGTTTCTCAATTTCTTCGATATTTTAAAATAGGAGCAAATTGCTGATTTGGAAGGTGCTTGAATGATTTGAATTCCTCTGGAGACAAAAAGACGAATTTGAAGCAAAACTCACCAGTTTTATATGTTATACTTTTGAGCTTTGCCCTAGAATTCTTTATGCGAAAACAATAAAGCAATAATAGCTGTAGGTCATTTGGATCCTGAAATTGATTGGAAACTTTGTGAAAATGGGGAGCCTATAGTTTGGAATGAATAGACTTTTAAAGAAAATCCAAAATGAATGGGGATACAAATGGAAAAACTGTAAAACAAGCCAATTCTTTGGTGAAAGGAAGGATGCAAGTTTCACTGTTAGATGATACAGTTGTAGCATTTGATGTAGAGGTAAATAAGCTTTGGGATACTGATGATTTTAAAGCTGTTGGCCACAATTGAATCTAATTCTCAGAAATTACAGTACAAAGCAATTTTCTTTTCATTTTGTATTTATGGAATAATATATTGCACAACAACCATCAATAATAATATGTTATCAAGACGCATCAAGAAAAAATAATTTTTGTGCGTATTAATTTTCGCGCACCAGCAGTCAGTACCTTTAGCCAAATTAGGAACTTTTTTCTTATTTTTACCGATATTCCTAATTAGGAATCAGATTCCT
>JAUJPO010067380.1:0-12202 GCA_032270745.1 Tiaropsis multicirrata
GCATGTGATATATCTCGTTTTAATTCGTCTATTTAAAAATATATAATGCATTTTTATTTACTGTTCCAAAGCTAAAAGTTTTATATTAATAACTTATTCAAAAATATTTATAGTACTATATAATAGTTTAATAGTTTTCGCATGTGATATATCTCGCTTTAATTCGTCTATTTAAAAATATATCATGCATTTTCATTCACTGTTCCACAGCCAAAAGTTTTATATTAATAACTTATTCAAAAATATTTATACTACTATATAGTTTAATAGTTTTCGCATGTGATATATCTCGTTTTAATTCGTCTATTTAAAAATATATAATGCATTTTTATTTACTGTTCCAAAGCTAAAATTTATTTATTAATAAATTATCCAAAAATATTTATACTTTAATGTTTAATATTTTTCCCATGTGATATATCTCATACACGTTTGCTGTGAATCAGCTTGAGAAGATTTTAGAGTGTCATTAACTGCATTTAGGGTAGGAATAATTTTTTAAATAAATATTTGACCTTGAAAGAAAAATTTAAGATTATTCTTAGGACATTCTTAACTTTTTGGCCAATTTAATCACGAATATTCTTATAAAGAAAACGTGTATTTATTTTCATTCAATATTCCATATCTAATATTTAGTAATTAAATGTGCGGCCATGAAGGGTAGGATTTTCGAGGTTGTGGGAAAGAAGGTTGTGGTTTTAGAAATCCATTTTTTCGAACGTGCGTAGTTTTTAGATTGAGGCATTTTTATCTTTATATGAGATTTTAATATCTCCAATTCGCCATATCTAATATTGAGTAAGTAAATTTATTGTTCAAAAGTATATATTATATTAATTGATTTAAAGCTAGATACCTTAACAAAAAGCCTTGTTATATACCGGGTGGTCCAAAAAAAACTTCGGACGTTTGGCGGTCTCCTGGAACCGAAAAAAAAGTTTTTTGATTAATATTTTTATTTCATTAGAAAGTGAAAACTCTAACTTAAATTTTGAGGTATAATTTTTTCAATTCGGTTCAGTATTCACCAAGTTATAAGTCAAAATCATCAGAATAACACAACCTGATCTTGTGGATATTCTTTTTCCACCGGGAATACAAAACTTCTTTGAGAATCACACATTATAGTCGATTGAAATTTAGTATGCTTTTCTATGCTTTTCGATAAGCCTTTTTCCGATAGGTCCGAATTTCTTTTCTAATTTTCCACTTGGGGTTTTTGGACCTATTTTTCCAGTAGGTAGAAGTTTATGATGTGGGGTTTCTTTAGATAATCAAAACACGAAGGAAAAGTACAATAAATATAAGTTTTAAGAATTAATTTCGTTTGAGAAACAACTATACGCTCTTTCTTTAATTACCTATATGACATTATAACTATTTCTAGTATTTCTAGTACAAAATAAAATTTTATCCATTCCTTCTAACTAATTAACGTTATTAAAACAGAAAAATCACAATGATGTAGAATGATTTAAACCACGTTACCCTTTCCACATTCACCCATCGTGCATTTTGAAATTTCAACATAGAAGGCCTACCACGAATTGTTTCACTTTCGCCTGTATCCACTTGGTTGAAATTTTATAAATAATTTTTTGTCTACGTTTTTACCTTTAACCTTTAACGTTAATTCCCCAAACTTTGCTAATAATAGAAAATTACTCATCCTTCCATATACTGGTGTAGAAAACCTAAAAAGTTGTTTTTAACCGCCATTTCGACAAAAATAGCATCAATTAAAAGTTTTCAATGAATATTTTTGCAAACAAAAATGCTTTACTAAACATTAACTTTGGAAAAAGTCTTAGTAATTTTGCTTCAAAGAAGATTATCTATACTATATTGAAAAGTAGTCAAATCGAGTCAAAAATGGAGGACTTTCTGGTTCATGAAAATTATTTTGGAAATTAGAAACTAAATTGTATTATCTATCACCACCACAAAATTTCAACTTGATTTGATCGAAATTAAAACAGTTGTTCAGCTTTAAAGTTTGGTCTGTAAATTATCAATAATTAATTAGTTTGTCAGTAGTTGTACTTTTTATATTAGCAGCTGGTATTGAAACCTATAAAACACTTTTACATTATTAGGTAAATTAATTGTTATACTACGGGGTGCTATTTGGTGGCAAAAAGTTACGATAAATTCTAAACATAATGTAAATTACCAGATTTTGGGCAATCTTTTATTTTTGTCTGTAAAATACACAAACCAGGTGACCAAATAGGAGAACTGTCTTTATTGTACTATAATACCAATCTCTTCCTGGTCAAATTCATAACCAAACTCTAATATCAAAAGGCTCTATTCGTAAAACTCCCTTGTTCGGTTTTGAAACCTAGTAATATCGGTTAGATTTATATCCCTCTTTGCCAATATGAAGTCTTTAAAGAAAGATTACATTGTATCATGTTACTTACAAAGTCGTTTTAATGCCTTGGGGTCAAGTACAAAGGTTTAAACTATGATTTATGAGAGCCTACATAAAACGAGGTTTCATTACCGAACAGACCTTTTCCACACTTGCACATCAATCAAGGTCTGTGAAACACTGAAATATTTTCTCGAATCACATTGTTTATACTTTAAATGGTATATGATAGGTCATATAAATCAATGGTCATGCTACGGGGTGCCATTGGTGGCGAAAGGTTACGATAAATTCCAAACATGATCTAAATTTTCATCCGGGTCTGTAAATTACACAAATCAGGTGACCGAATATGAAAATTGTTTTTATTGTATTTTAATACCATAATCTCTTCTTGATCAAAATTGTAAATCAAAAACATTTGCCAAACTAACCAGAATATCAAATAAAAGGCTCTATTCGTAAAACTCCCTTGTTCGGTTTTGAAACCTAGTTATATCGGTTAGATTTAAGTCCCTCTTTAACAATATGAAGTCTTTAAAGTACACAAAAGAAAGATTGGACTCAAATTTACATTCTATCACTTGGTTACAAGCCATTGGATTAGATTGAAAGTTTTTACTATGATTTTTGAAAGTATAGACGAAGCGAGGTTTCAATACCGAACAAATCCACCTGTTCGTCAATTAAGGCTTGTCAAATACACAACTTGGAGGTGTCCCAATAGAAACATTTTCTCGATCACATCGTTCTACCAATAGCCATACCTGGTTAAATTTTCAAGTCAAAAGCACTTGCCAAACCCAAGATCTTGAAGGGTTTTCTTTGCGAAACGCACCTGTTCGGTTTTGAAACCCTTTTATGATTTCCGTTAAATTTAAGGCCTTTCTGTTCACTTAGAAGTCCTGGGCTGCAAAAAAATCTAAGATTAGACTGAAATTTAAATTATGTGAAAGTTAAATGCTGTTCTAAAGCATTCCGGTCATTTGCGAACGCGTTTACAATAAGTTACAAAAAAGTACAAAAAACGGGGTTTCAATACCGAACCTACCCATTTTTAAAACCCCAAAAAAAAACCAAAAAAAAATTTTTGTTTTGCAGACAAACAATAAAAGATTCTTTAAAGGGGTGTAGTTTAGGTCCAGAAAAACGGGCTGGAACAAAAGCTAAAAAAAAACCTAACATTTTTTCTCATATGTAAGAACCGTGTCTAGAAGCGTTTCGCATGACATATAGGGCATCTTTCAGGCAAGAAATTTTGATATGATTAATCGAAATTGTCGAAGTATGATGAAGTGAATTGACTTTTTTTTTGCATAAATTTGAAGAAAAGGATGTCCCTGAGGCTACCAAAAAAAAAAAAATTGAAATTATTTATTCGCTATTGAACTATCAGCCAAGTTCGGTTTTGAAACACTTTGCGACAAAAACGCCTTAAAAAAGTACCAAGACCCGAGCAAGAATTCTTTTTTGGATGTTTCCACAAATTTAGAGTCTCAGGACTTCAAAAAACGCATCCCCGCTTCAATATTCTAAAAATCACTCAAAAAAGATAGTCGATTCAACTTCCGAGTTGCGGGGTTCAAAACCGAACGCAGATGATCCTGCTGACGATGATGATGATGATGATGATGATGATGAGAAGAAGAATTAAATGAAAGTATCTGGTTTATACCTTTTGACAAGATTGTTGACGGAGTTAACTGCTTGTGAGGGACTAAAGAAATATCTAAAAGATGATATAAATTTTTAAAAAATAACGCTAAATTTCAATAAAACATTCACTTCAGTAAAAATGCAAGCTACGCTAGGATTTCTTTTTCAAGCATAATGTTTACTAAAATTCACTCTTTTGGATAAGAATTATGACTAGGCAAATCAAATGAAAGTATCTGAATTCTACCTTTCGACAAGACGGTTCCAGCCAATGGTGTATTTAGGGGCTTGTGAGTAACTGAAGGAAGATCTGGAAAATTCTACAAAATTTCAATATAAAATACAGTTCCATAAACATGCAAGCAACCATAGAATAAAAATTTTATTTTAATAATAAAATTCACTCCAGTTCACTCTCTACTTGACATGACTAGACAAGTCAAATGAAAGTATCTGAGTTGTACCTAGTGACAAGACTCTTTCAGATGATGAGTTAGTCAATTCCTTGCAAGTGACTGCTGGACGATCTGAAAAATGATGAAAGATTCTAAAAGAACACAGATTTTTGATGAAAGTACAACTTCAATTAGGACGCTGTTTTGAGGTAGGCTTCTTTTAACAAAATCTAACAAAAGAGTCTTTGTGAAGCTTACCATGATGGAAGTTTGAAGAAACTACTTCTTTGGATATTTGTTGGGTGTGTGGTAAGCTCACCAAATGTTGATACGTAGGTTGCTGTTGTTGCTGCTGAGCTGTTTGGTTGATCAAATTCACACGAAAGGCACTTGCGGGTTGGATAGGTCCTCTTGCTTTTGAACAGAAAAAAATGATAAGTCAAGTTAAAAGCAACCGGACAGAGTGAGTGGAAAATTGAGTTCAATCTTCAGTTACAAATGAAAATTTTATACAACATTACTACTTACTCTTGTTTGTGGATGCACTTTTTTTTTTCTTTGCTCCTTTATTAGGCTTGTTAGCTATTTCAGAGACCTTTTTTGTTGTCTTTGATATTTTCGCCCTTTTCGTCTTCATTGTCTTAGGTGGCTTATCTAAGGTGGAAGAATACATACTATGTATAATAGGACAGTCCCTCCTAGTATGCCATTTTAGGATAATTTGGTAGAAAATGAAGAGTCTCATTCAGAGTCAAAAAATGAGTATTTGGAAATGAATTCTCAACCAAAATTAAATATTTCAAATATTTAGCTTCTTGCTAAAATTTGTTCTCCAAAACATTAAGTTACATGATTTCTGATTACTAATCGCACAATGGGTTACTCTTTTTCTTATTTGGTGCAACCTTAAAGAAAGCATTAATTTTTTATTTGTTGCATCCTGTAGTGAACCACGCTTAATGTTACTTTTCAAAGACGGACCAATGTTTACAAAATTGAGAATTTAATGTTTTGTCTTTCTTTTTTCATTCATCAAACCTGTTAATTTCAATTAAATTTCATTTAATGAGGAAAAACCATAATAAATCACAATAAAACGTAGGAAAACATTGTAACATTGACATTACCTTGTTTGCGTTTCCTTGAATTGGGCACATGCTAAAAAAAGCAAAAGAATAGTTAATCAGTTTCATGATGTGAAGTACTTCAAGACTCAAGTTCATATTATTGACATAAACCATATAATATAAACCTGTGTATTCAATCCATCTTTAGGCTTGTCTTTATCTTGACTTCCATCATTTGTTGCTTTTGCTTTTGCTTTTCTCTTTAGCTGAAATATTGAGAACAGTTTATCATTGAAATTGAAAAAATATTGTTGATAATATCAAGACGGTACTTCACAATTAAAAAAAAAGACTGACACTGACTTAATAAATATAAAATTGCTTAAACTATTGAAAATTCACCACAGAAATTGGACTGAATTTCATAAAACATTTCTGGTTTCTGGTTTCCTTCTGTTTTTGTGCAAAATCAATGATAAAATGGACAAACCTTTCTTTTTTATGACGAGCAAGCCAACTCTGTCAGCAAAGTCTCGGGCTTTGTGTAGGCAACATTCATGTGTGCAGCTGGTAGAACCCTGGAAACAATCTATACAATCATGAGAAGCCATGAAGCTTGGGTGGTTTGCTTTGACAAATGCAATTAAACTGGCGGGTAAAATATTCCTTCTAGAACTTTCCCATGCCCAAGCACCATAGAGAAAAAACCCAAATCCAACATGCTTTAATTGATCAATTATTGATACTGATTCATCGTGTAGTGATTGTCTAACTTCCTCATCTGAAGCCAAGGTTGACTGGAGTTCTTTGTCCAATGCAACAAAATATCTAAAATAAAATTTTATTAAGAATGAATATAATTGACAAGACTTTGAGATATATGGTTGAAGATATTACTAACGAGAAAGGTCACCCAATTTTTAAAAACACTTCATTTTTATGAGCCTGAGAATTTTTGATTTCCTGACTGACTTAACTCTGACTGACTGGCTTTCTTTTGATGTATCTGATATGTAGGTTTTGAGGTTAAAAAGGTTTCAAATCTCAGTATGTAGCCCTGATAAAAAACATGTTTGATTTTAAAAAGGCCTGTCTTTTCTGTCCGTCCTGAAATTGGAAGTAAATGGTATGATTTGGATGTTATATGATATTATATGAGTTTATGGTTAAAAATGCGAAAATTAACCCTCTCATTCAACAAGATTTCAATTAATCATCTTAAAGAGTCCTAAGTCCATTTCATAAGTTTTAAAAAGCTACTCCTGCCAGCCACACAAATTATCTACTGTCAAACATAATGGTTTCTTATTGAAAAATAAGTTATAGATATAATGGCTTTCAGAAAACATTTACTTTAAGGCTTGGTCATCAAAATTGGCTTTAGAATAAGGAAAAAAAACTTTAATTGCAATTTCTAGAAAAAGAGAAGAACAAAACTGTCAATAATAAACTTACCTTGGCATGTATGAACATACATCTATTTTTTGGTTGCAATGGTACGAATCAGGATTATCATAAACAAATGCCCTTATTTTTGACGAAACTTCTGTCAGATGGTTGAAGATTTTTGGAAATGTCATGTCATGTGCTTCTTCTTCGTTCTCATCTACTTCATCACCATATGTCAAAGGGACCATCTCGCCTTTAAAAAAACAAATTTAACAGCTATGTCTGTGCCATTTTTCACCTCTACCATGTAGTTCCACAGCATTCTTTAATGACACCGATCAGGTTTAACTGGTTGAAGGAAAACGATTTAAACTTTTTGTAAGTCAAGTCAGGATTTTTAAACAACACCTTCTGACCAACTTTGAAAAACATTTTTTTTATCGGTCCAAGGGATTTTTTCATGTTTCTATGAATAGTATATTCAGTGTTCTCTAAAGCATTATAACGAGTCCATTGTGAGTTCTTTGCAATAGTGTACAAAGATGCAGTGAAATTTAACCTTTCAAAGTTATCACAGTAATTATCATATTCAAAATCATCAAAAGCATCAACATCAGATTCGTCTACTCCAGCGCTTGGTTCTTGATTGCTCTCCTTCAAAAAATCAGTGCTCAGTGATGTACTGGCACAAGATTGGAAAAGATCAGTCAATGATAGCATCTTTTCTTGAGGATCAGGTGGAGGGATTTCATTTTCATCTAGATCCTCGTCATCCTCATCATCATCTTCATCATCCTCCCCGTCGTCATCAAAAAGATTATCTTCTCCGTCTTCTTTTCTAATTTTGTCTCCAGATTGAAAACACCAAGTGACATCATCTGGTACAATGTGGTGTCTCATCTGGGACGGCTCCCTGTTGTGATATACCCTAAAAGGTACATCACCGATGGTGTGGTGAAAAGTGTTGTTGTACCTTGAAGCAATACCTGACAGTAAAAGAGGCCATAAATGCCCTTGCTGAGATTTGTCGAAATTGCACGGAATACTTCTTAGATGCCGTTTCACAGTTTTATTCAAGTTTTCAACTTGTCCTTGGCTTTGGGGATGTCTTGGTCTGCCACGCTTTATTATAACATCATAATTTTTAAAGAAGTCTTTCACAATCTTCCCAACAAACTCTTTTCCATTGTCACTTTGAAGGAATTCAGGGAAACCTTCCTTTTCGCAAAGAGACTTCATGGCCAAATATACACCGTCAATCTTTTTATTACGGAGTGGGAAAAGCCATCCATATTTAGAAAAGCAATCCTTTACAGTAAGTATGTAGGAGAACCTCCAAGGGTTCAAAACCATGTGTTGTTTTTTCTTAGAGGCCATTTGAATCAGGTCTATCTGTATCCTCTGATGTGGATAAAATGACCGAATTGGGATGGAAGGTGGCTTGATGTGAGGCAATTTCATGGTTTTTCGACAATTCTCACAATTTTTTAAGAATTGCACCACATACTGTCTTATTCCATGAAAGTGATATTTTAAATTAAAGTTTTGGATTAAAGTATCTCTACCAGTTGTTTGGCATGTTTGAACATCACCGATCTTTACACTGTGCTCCTCCTGCAATACACTTGGAACCTGAAAAGACAAAAAAATATTCTTTGTGTGTCGAGGGACAGTTGAACCATAATTCTGACCTTTGGGTGCAATTTAGTGGAATTTATTTTGGTGATTTGATAAAATTTCCACAGATTAGGTCAACCAAGAATTGTTTAATCCCATTTAAGTATGATCTACACCAAAAAACTCTTAGAAAAAAACATTCTCAAAGGGAACATCCCGATAAAAGCCAGTTTTGTTTCAAAAGAAAATCATGGGCCTAAGTTTCACCTTTTCTTTTGGAACTAAAATTCTTGATGTTGCTATCTTGGATTTTCTATAAACAAGTTTTATTTGTAGTTTTGGGGTGCCATCTTCAAATTTTTGCAAAACATCATTTTCTTTATAGAAGTCAAACTTCCAATTGTGGGTGTTTTTTCCAATGTAGAAATTACGTCTATTCTTTTTATTTGTAAAAAAGTCTGCAGCTTCAGCTTGTTCTTGTTCGTCAACGTCAATCCAACCACAATTATAGCGGTAAATGGATAAGCAGTGAGCGATTTTCATGTAAAGATTCATGTCCAACTCTTGTTTCCAGAGGGATGGGGGGATGTCTAAAGATAAAAATAGCCATTTTAATCTAATTTTGACTGATCTTCGATTTTTACATCTCAATAAAAGCTTCTTAAAGGAAAGAATTTTACCAAAATGTAAAAAGCAGAAAAAAATCAAATTGTTTGCGGTCTAACCCAGACCCTATTAGTATTACTCGGACAGTTTGAGAACTTACTAGAGAACAAGTAAAGCAATAAGCTTGATTGAAGAAATGTTCCAGAAATTTTGATTTAAATTTTCCTATTTTTCCACAATCAGAGGACATAGTATTAAGCTATAAGAGCCAGGTTAAACTAGAATTGGCAGGTTTTTCATTTCTAACCTTACTCGAACTTTACCCAAACTTTTTACCATACCTTAGAATTCAATAGTTTTAATAAGTTTGGTTAATTACTGAAACTTACTCGAGCTTTATGTTTTTGAAAAATTGTGTGGAGTTTGAGTAATTTGTTTACTTGAACTTTACTTGTTGGAGTAAGTTTGTGTAAAAAAAGTGGTTCGGAAAGTTCACGTAACAGGGTCTCGACTTACCCTTCTTTTTGTTCTTTTTATTTGTACCAGCCTGGAAAATAAACAGAAACAGTCTCCTGATTATGCAAATCTCAACTTACCAGAGCTAAAACAATAGTGAGATGTAAACAAAACTCTGGGCATTGAGCAGTTGTTTTCATTTATTTGAAGCACAACGGTGAAAAAAACTTGTTCCTAGGTTCCAAAAATCAAAATTTTTGAAAATAAAATATAAACTCCAAAATATTCACCTAAGGAACAAGTCTGCAAAATTTCATTCAGATCTAATCATTTAGAAGTATTTGGGCTACTCTTTTCTACTGTTTTACTTTAGGGCCTTAGTTTGTTGAAAAACAAATTTTTTTGAAGAAGGTCAAAAAATAATAGTGGAGAAAATGAAAGTAGCATTTTTTCATACCTTTGAATCACAGTCAGCTCCATTTTCAGAATCACTTTGAAAATTGTTAACATTCTCTTCATGCTCTCCTTTATCATCAACATCAGCTGAAAAAAAGAAAGAAGTTTTTATATTCAATGATTTGAGGAAATAGAGTTAGAAAAATATGGAGAAAAAAATTACAAAGTTAACAAAGAAACTAGATTAGAATTTTGCCACTGGTTGTTTTTGACTTTGAAATTGAGTTTTTGCTTCTGTGTAACCACTTTTGGAGGTTTATTTGTGCCACAGGTGCCAAATTTTGTTTAAGGACTCTTTATAGAGGGTTTATTTTCAATGATTTTTTTAGCATTATTATTGTGAAAAATGAACAAGAATGAATTTAATATATTTTAATTTCATCATAGAGAAAATATTTTGATTTTGATCTTATCTTCAACTTTTTGGCATTTTTTGACACAAAATGAAAATACTCCAAATATTGAATTTTTAAACTCAATTCAAATATAGCCCTCATAGAATTTGGCCTGCTTACCCATCTTATAACTGCATAATAGAACCAATCCAAAAACCTCAAGATTGGTTTCGAAGAAAGTAGACTTTGATGTAAATCACCTGAAAGGGAAAATAGAAAATCTAAACTCAAGCTAAACTTTCAAGCTGAAACACTATGACAGTTACTACAGTGATAGTTTAGCCTCAGATCCAATCAAATGCAGTCACTATATACAGACTTTAGGGTGGTGTCTGTAAAGATTCTTGAAAAATAGCAACTTTTTAAAACAAATAATACATCCCTCTCCTTAAAGTTTATTGCTCAAAAGAATTGATTCAAAACTTGAAAGCTTGGGAAGATTAGGAAAAACAAGCAAACAGAGAGACAAAGTATATAATTGGTGCAAAAGGTGACCCTTGCCTAGGTCAGATCCCATTTTTGCCTTTAGGTTCCTTCAGAGGAAACTATGGACATTATTCTCAAAATCCAAGCTTTTCTTGAGTTTTCATCAAATTAGCTTCCCCTTGGCCGCAATTTTGAAAATTCTTTTGAATGTTTTGAAAATGTGGGTAGGAAAAATTTGGCAAAACTCACGGCCTTCATAATTTTCTAGGGAGTCATTTCTGAACCCGATTCACAAAACATATCAAAGGAATGGTAGAAAATCCTAAGAATTTCTTAGAAGAGAAAAATCTTGAATCTCTAAAAAATCCCAAAAACATTTCACTCTTGTACATAATTTTTGCAAATTATTTAACCTTTCCTTCCTTGATTTCAAACTTCCAAATTTATTTGCCAAAATTATATATATACTTTTTCAAGAAAATAATATATACCAGCATGATTTCAAGTTCCAACCTATTTTTTCTTTAAAGATGATTGAATTTTTTATTTATTAGGTCCATGTAATCCAGTGAGGAAAAGAAACCAGAGAGAAAAATTCGAATTCTATCCAATCATAACACAAGGATATGATATAAATGAGTGAATTGTGTAAAGAGTCTAAAGGCAATTTGGAAGATAAAATGATATGTCTTAATAAACCTATAGAAAAAATACTAAAAACTAAAACTAAAAACCAATCAAATGACTGAGTATTTTCTAAAGTTCAATACCCTCTATCATAAAAAGATTCATTCACACAAAAAGAAATGGGACAAAAAATCATAACTTATCTTTTTTTTGCATTTTAGCTGGGCTAGCGCTGGTTGTGCAGTTGTGCATCCATCCAACTGTCCAATCATCTTTTTAGCAATTCTTCCTTTCCTTCAGCAGCATGATTGGCTTAAAATCATTGATCATAGTCAACTGATGTTGGTTGGACTCGAAGAGTTGTTTTGTTATGATCCGCGTAAATTACGCGCTGAGATGGATTAAAATGGATCCATTGAACAGAGGACACAAAAATTACAGGACGCAATATGCCTACTGCAAATGTGTTACTTTTTCTTTGGGAAGGGGGTTTCAGGCGATATTTAAAATTAATCGTAAAAGGGGTTACGCGCGAAACGATCGCAGCTCTGTTCGCCAGCGAAAAAATGAGAAACTCCGAAAAAATAAGAAACTCTCATTACCACGCCCCAAATTATTAATTTTTTTCTCTCGATAAGACAAATAATCTGAAATAATGACGAATTCATCAAACGTTCTAATTCAAAACAAAAAATGGACAACATAGAGAAATAACTTTTAATATTTGACAAT
>JAUJPO010067391.1:0-12200 GCA_032270745.1 Tiaropsis multicirrata
AATTGAACTTTTCTGTTTTAATTTATGTCATTAATTTTTACGACTTTATACGATCCTACGGTTTTTTGTTAAAATTTTTGTTAAAATTTGAGATTTTTTTCATTTTATTAGATCATTTATGTAGCTGATGATTGTACGCATGAAACTACAAGTACTACAAAAATAAAGTTTTGAATTTTGTAGTTTATAAGTAGACAAAATTCTTATTGGTCTAGGTTGTGCCTTTGTTAGTTTCTTTTTCAGATTCTTTACACACAAATATTGTCAGTTAAACCGATAAGTTAAACCGATAAGTCAATCCGATATCCTGGATATTTTGGATTGAGTGCGAACTAACAGCCGTTCGAGTAGTCCTCAGATAATTTTATCCGCCCTCCCGCCCTTCACCAAAAATATAAAAAACGCCCAAACTTCAACTTACCGCGATATCACATTATCTTCAAAGGATTTTGAAACAGTCTCTAGCGAACCATAATTCTCGTGTGATTTGGTTTTATTCCTCATGAAGCGCCGCTGATCCACCGCCGTCCCACTTCCCCGCCTATTGCTTAGCGACGGGCCAGATGTTGTCTTGGTTAAGGGTTGGTGTGTTTGCTGCACGAAAACACATTTTTTGTCCTTGGCTGCGGCTGCGGGTTGTGATTGAGTTTCTCCGTTGGAGATCTTTTTAGGCGGAGCCTCTCCGTTGGCGTGTGGTTTTGGTGAGATCCCCTTCACAGAGTTTTCGTCCGGTTCTTCATCGCAGGTGGCTAATACCGGAAATGATTTCAGTTTTGGTGAACAGTAGCTTGGGGTGCGAGCGGTCTTCATGGCGGATTCTCAACAAAACGTGGTCTTTCTTAACACTTCAACAGCTTCGTACCCAAGTTTTCGTTTGGATATTTTTTATTGTTATTATTATTTTTAATGTTAAGATCGCTAGAATAATATGATTTCAAGATTTCAGATGAAAAAAAGGTTGAGCTGACTATAATTACTCATAAGAAAAAGGTAGCAGAGAAGTCTGTAGTATGGTGACACGTAAAGCTTCACAAAATTTGACATGTAAAATTCCCGGGGAGAGGAGATACTTGGTTGAACAAAAATGGATTCTTTGCCACGGAAAATCATATGATATACTTTACAACCAATCAGATTTGGTTATTGCTAGGGGAAAACAAACACTATGGTTTAACTCACTAAAAGATTTTGTTTACTGATTGCACATAATTAATCTTTGGTAAGTGTTCTATTTCCCCCAATTGTGACGTCATGTTGTGGCAAAGAATAGTGTGTAAGTTTGGATCTGAAGGTTTGGGTTTCAACCTTCCAAAGTCTCTAATGAGACAAGTTTTCTATAAATTTTCTCGAAGGGTCATTTCAGAAAAACAAAGTCTCACTAAGGGTCGAGTTCGAAGGGTAGTGGGTCCACACAATCACCACAACCCTAATACCAAACCGGTGAAATACTTTCACCTCTAACAAACAATTCAATATCAAAAATTTTGAAGCAAGCATAAAATACTTACAATTTCTGAGAATTAAACTTATATTGTCTTATATTTTGTAAACACTCATAAAACCCAGTCGTGCAAGCCCTTTTTCCACCTCAAAACGAACTCAATATAACAAGGTCTTCTGACAGACAGTAAAGACAAAGTTTGAAAAACCATCAGTTTAAGAAATATCTGGAAGAGAAGAAATATCTGGAATATTAAACCAAACGAGACAAACTTTTTGCATTTAAAACTTTCCCACAAAATTTAATATCTCAATCTCAAAAAAAATTAAACTAAACACGAAAAACTAGAGGACGAATATAAACGGCGTTTATTTATATTTGGGATCTAAAATGAAATCTGACCCTGGCTTTATAACATTTGATTACTCGAAATTTTTATGGGTAATGTAATGTAATGATTTGACTAAGGACTAAGAGAGAAAGGCCATCAACCAATCATATTGAAATATCATATTAAAACCTTTCCAACGTATGCAGATAATACAGCTAGTAGCCAGCAGAAACACAACGTTGTTTTCCGTAGTAAAGTCTCTTAAATGAGTTTGGAGAAAAAAAAACATCGAGACAAAAATTCGTCTCTTTTATTCAAGCGATTTTTAGAGACTTTTGTACTAAAGAACGAAGTGGTCTCAATTTGATTATTTAAAACAGTCCCAACAGGTACAAAACGTTATTCCAACATTGTTTCAACGTCCAAATGACGTTTCAACGTACGCTGTTTGGACATTCAAACTAATTTTCCGTGTCTACTGGGTACTATTCATAACGGTGGCCGAGTGGTTTGAGTGTCCGCCTCCCGTTCGCAAGATTGTGTGTTCAACCCCCATTCGGGTCAGACCAAAGACTTGAAAACTGGTACTCGCTGCTGTCCTGCTTGGCACTCAGCATTAAGGGATTAGAGAGAGGGTAAGTGGAAAAATCTAGAGAAAGGAGTGGCGCCCTCCCCTACCTTCGGGTAGATAGCTATAGAAAAGGGAGCCTTCGGGTCGCCCTCGATTGCGGTCGCAAACTTGCCATTACCGAGTAAAAAGATTACGTAATGTAATGGGTATCATCAATACTTTAGGTTGGCCTCGTTTTGAAATAAATTTGATATTGTTATAATACCAGGTGGTCCAAAAAAGACGTTTGATGGCGTCTTGGACGTACAGATTGTGTAACAAACTTTAAATTTGACGTAATTTTTACGGCCCAGACATCGTCAAACGCGTCAAAGTTATTTTGGGCCACCCAATACATTACCGCATCAATTTCTCAGCAGGCACACAGCGTTCTTTCAATATTGTTTCAAAGTCAAAATAACGTTCTGATATCGAAACAACATCGTTTGGACGTCAAAACAAAGTTCCCTGCCTACTGGATTGTAACTCAAAAAAGGCTCAAAATGTTTCTTGAAATCTAAGCGCCATGGTACTCCTGATTTGGAAACGAGGCCAACAATCATTCTTTGCCACGGAAAGTCATGTGATATACTTTTCAACCATTAAGATTTAATTATTGCGAGTTGAAAACAACTTCTGTTCTGTTTTCCCCCAACTGTGACGTCATGCCGTGGCAAAGTTTTTTTTAGCAAATCTCCTTCTATTTGGGTCTGTTTGAAAAATGGTCATTTCGTCCGATCTGTTGCTCGAAGATTGTCACTAAAACAATCAATGTGTAGAAACCAGGATGATACTAAAGAAACAATAAGTGATATACTGTCCTGGTTTCTACATAGAATCTTTAATTTCTTAGTTTTTAATTTTTCAAAACAGACCCATCTCTCAACACAACGAAAGAATAAGAGTAAGAAAAAAAAAGATAAAATATATAGCTCCAGAACTTCAATATTATGCTTTTGGTCTCTCCAGGCTACATTCACAGTTTAACAAGTTTTTTTCATCAAAAAGCCATTTAATATGGCAGCAGTTTTGGAGAGAATTGATGATCGTTAGTTATTATTTATCTACAATACAAGAAATTCTCACCCCTCTTTTAATTTTCTTTCTTCTTTTTATTTTTCATATTTCATAAATAATATTTTAGAACCCCTCACAAAGTAATATTACGTTTTTTTAATAAAGTTTTTTTTTCAACCCTAAATTAAGTTTTTTTTTATTCGTTTTCTTTAGTCAAACCATGGGTGGGCTACCTATGACTTTTCCCTTGAAGGCGGCATAAAAAAAATGGTTGACGATAAGGTCAAAATGTTGTTCTTGTGACATTACAAATAGCTTAACTCTACTTTTTTAACTTCGGATAATTCGAGTTAAAAACGTCGAGTAAAGCTTTTAGTGATGTCACAAAAAAAACATTTTGACGTCATCGTCATCAATCTGAAAGTTTAATATTCTAATCTAGTGACAGAGCAAAATGCAACTATTGCAAAAATAGTATCATAGTAGGCCCTATCTCCTTCACCCCGACCATAATTTAGTTATCCCAACACCCATCGTGGGAGTGACGAAGATAGGACAATCTACCGTATGGTTTCAGCAATTTTATGAACTGTAGCGATGTTACGTTAAGCGAAAAAAATCGAAGGAGGGTACCCGGCCCCGTGACCGTCGTCCCTCAAAATTTAGCCAATCAAGCGTCCTAGATTCTGCAGGATAACAGTCACGGGTTTCTATCTGCCGTCCTCCATCAATTTATCTCGCTATACGTAATATCACTAGTAAGTACCTTATCGGACAAAACAATGTCGGACTAATATTTCGTCTGACTAAATTATTCGTCGGACATAATTTTCGTCACTTTTGTCCGACATTTTTTTTGTCCGATAAGGTAATCTGGTACGGTGATCGACATACAAACCTTCCCTTGTGCGTCGTTCCTGACAAAAAAAGCAAATTCATAATATGACGTAATCTTTTCTACACGTGGAAACATCCTCAAAAATCCTGGTGTTTGCCACTAGTTTTTTTCAACAGTGAGCCTATAGTGGCAAAGACCTGAATTTTTTGGAATGTTTACGTAGGAAAGATTACGTAATGGCTATCATGAATGACCTAGACTCAATTCTCCAACCTTTCCACAAATATATTCTCTCTTTCTCTGATCAACTAATATATGACATTTTCCGTTATGTTAGAATACAAAACCAACTGATTTGCAACATTTAATCATTAAGTTAAGCTCATCACCTTGGAGATGAAAGCTATTAATACTGTATTAATTATTGGCAAGTCATTAAGCCGTTTCCTGCCTAATATACAATGAGTTGGTGTAAGCATGGGCAAGGGATTTACGAGGTACACATATGAGATTTGGCACTTAGTCAACCTCGTTCCCAGGTTCTTTGCGGAAAACAGAACACTTGCTAAAGATTAATTATGTGTAATCAGTAAACAAAATCTTTTAGTGAGTTAAACCATAGTGTTTGTTTTCAACTCGCAATAGTTAAATCTTATTGGTTGAAAAGTATATCACATGACTTTCTGTGGCAAAGAATAAATTTTACAGCGGGAAGGGGTATCATGGGAACGAGGTTGGTCCTATTTAGCCCAATCAGAATGTTAAAGCGGATAATCAATTTTTCAACGGAAGATTCTAGACTACCCAAAATATTTTCATCAATTTAGGAAGAATTTGCGACTGTAAAGAGGCGATACACTACAAGGAAAATTTTATGCCTAATTATTATATATAAGAACAGAAAACCTAATTGCAATAATTGTAATCCTGGGAGGAGGAGGAGGAGGAGGGGTGTACTTGGGCACAAAGGTGGCGGGTGTGCAAGGGCGGTAAGCGGTAAGGGTGACGGGTGTGCGAGGGCGGTAAGCGGTAAGGGTGACGGGTGTGCGAGGGCGGTAAGCGGTTAGGGTGACGGGTGTGCGAGGGCGGTAAGCGGTAAGTGTGTGCGAGGGCGGTAAGGGTACCTTTTAATGATTTGGAAGATTATTTAACAGTCACAAAACTAACACTACTGTATACTCTTTTTACTTTATAAGAACAATTTTATAAGAACAATTCTATAAGAACAACTTTATAAGAACAATGTGGTCAAATTTTTCTTCTCTTTTTCGAGCATGTTTTACTAATATGTTTGCGACTTATATAGTATCTTTAAAACTCTATTAGCCTAATGACGTAAAAGTTTTTGCTCAGAAAATAAGAACAAGATAAGAACAATTTGAGGCTGAAAGTGCAACAAAAAAAGAACAGTCTGAGCCTCAACTCATGGTTCTTATAAAATAGAAAGAGCAAAATGTCCATGAATATGTTCTACCTCTAGCTCGGTTATGATTAATGATCGTTTTAAAATGAGGTTGATTTATGATGCCAGTACTCAAATTACACAAAATAAATTAACCTTGCCTTAACAAATGTGATACTTATTCCGGCAAAGTTGTACATAGCTGTACTGAACCATGTGACCTGCAAAAGAATGCTTGATGGTCTCGTAGAATTGAACAAATAGTTCTATAATTAATATATTTATTTCATTAGATAGGAGAAAGTCTAACTATGATCTTTTTAAATTTGGTTCAGTATTTACCAAGCTTTTAAAGTAAAAAATCACTTTTCAAAAAGTGCAAAAATACGACCATTTGTTCGGCGCCACGAGACAAACGCTTTAACACCACAAACTTTAACACCACAAACTTTAACACCACAAACGCTTTAACCTTTTTTGTTTTTTGTAGGTCCACCCGGTAATATACGGGAAACACTTTACTAGCACAGAAAAACCCGGTTCGCTGAAGAAGACACTGAGAACCTTGTGCTTTGTGGTGAGTAAATGTTGTGGTCTAACAATGAAATATTACAGACAAAAAATATTTTCCGAATTTTTTTTACACCCGACAAAATATATTTTCCGATTTTTTTTACACCCGACAAAAAATATTTTCCGAATTTTTTACACCCAACAAAAATTCTCCCCACTTTTTTGGAGAAAATGACAACTAGGAACGTACACAATGAAATTTGAAATTTTATTTTCGAGCTGATCATATCATATAAACAAAGATTTCTTTTTGAAAAACTTTAAAATGGATAGTTTCCCATAATGCTTCTTACTTTATTCTTAAAAAGAATAGATGTAAAAAGAATAGATTTAAAACCCAAACTCTAGAACAAACGTCAAAGCTCAGCAAACTAGTACTCAGTTAACAAACATGTATGTCATATCATGTCAACCACTCATAACAAAGCAAATCGCAAAATAAAACGACCTCTGATACAATGAGGTATTTTTCATAATCACGTCGTGCGTAAAGATAAGCAGTTTGCTTTTGCATGATGCTTAAATAATGATTATTAGTGGTATTTAAAAGCTATTTATTTTATAAGAAAACTAACTTCTGCTCTAAAAATCTTTAATCCTTCTGACCTGAAGAGATAAAGATTTTCAAATACGAGATGCCGCGGCAGAAAATGTCTGAAGTTAAGGATGAGGGCTCTTTTTCTTTTATAAGAACAATTTTATAAGAACATCGAACCTCAGATTTGGTGGTTAATTTTACTAAAAACTATGACTGACTCACAATTTGAACATTTGGGAATTTTCTAATGAAAGAGTAGACCAAGAGAAGCATTTTAGGCATATATTTAATGGTGGGGTCGGAAATTTGAAAAAATGTGGATCAAAGTTAAGAACATCCGAGCCCCGGCCGAAATTTTCTGATTCTTATAAAAGTGTAAGAACGTCTACCATTACAACAGAAATATTACACAAAATAATAACAAGGTTCAAAATAGCTCAACTTTTAATAAATATTTACTTAAAATGACGTTAAAAAGACGTTAAAAAGACGTTAAAAAGACGTCATTCAGACGTTAAAAAGTTATGTGTTTGCTAGATTTCTTGCTCGAAAATAAAACGATTTATCCAGATATACATTTCAGTGAAAATGTTAAGAACACAGTAAGAACATTCTAAAATCCTGAGAAATATTTCTGAAGAAAAAAGTGCTTGAAAGATAGCTAAAGGGAGTCTTTCTCAATAAAGTTAAGAACAATTTGAGGCTTATGATTTCATTTTGAATTATAAAGAATTAAGGCTTTCGCTGGTCACATTGTTCTTATAAAAAAAACTTTATGAGCTCAATTACGTTTTTTATATATAAGAACAAAAGCCAAATAGTTAAGAACATCCTAAGAACATTTCAGAGATTAAATTCTGATGAAAATTGCTCGAAAATGGCTCTTTTTCATTAAAATTTTTAAGAACATTTTAAAAAGGCTTGAAATTCAGTTAGAAAGTAAGTTAAAAATATATTTTTCTGGTCACATTGTTCCTATAAAAAAAAATCGAAAAAGATACAAAACTTTATTATAGAAAGATCTCACTGTAAATACTATTAATGTCATCAAATGTCAAATCACATTATAACCCCCTATTTAGATTACCAATAAAGAAGCGCTTTTTTTGGAAAAAACATCTTAATAAGCATTCAATTGATTGAAAACTAATAATAGATCGCATTTTCCAAACTGGAAAGAATTTATCATCATTATTAATTACATTAGGCCGAAAATGACTATACACAGGTTACTGTCAGACATTTGTAATTGCTTGCACTATTCTATTGTATTCCTTTGTTCTACCTTGGGAACGAGGTTGTCATTAAACAGAACAGAATAACCCTTGGTTGCAGGTTTAAAATTCCATTTCTGTCTCGATGCTTCGTTCTCCAAACTCATTTAAGAGACTTTACTATGGAAAACTTCAATGGGCAGAGAGTAGCGATCTAGAACGCCATCAACAGTAGACACACAGCGTTATTCCAACGTCCAAATAACATTCTGACGTTTGAAGCAACATTGTTCGGATGTTAAAACCACGTTCCAAGCCTACTGGGTTCTGGCAAACCAGACCATTCCGAGCTCAACAAAGCAAATATGAAAAATTTTCTCCTCAGGTTCTCTCTCTTGCTTTACAGCAGGAAAACATAGATACTTAAAAAATATCTCTGTAGAGAAACATATATTCGAAATAGATCATCGATAAGTAATAGATTCCCTCCTTTATCTTCGTAAGACCCTATCTTACGGCATACAACAAAATCTCGATTTTGCACACAGAAAAATATTTAAATAATTCCCCTCTCTGTTTAATGGGAAGGGACTCCGCGCAGGAGCGCAAATTTGTGATGTTACGGGACGGGGTTGGCGGGGCGGAGGGTTCTCCTTTCTATGACAGGGGTGGATTCATGATCCCCAAAAAGCATATCAAATACCGTTTAATATTACCGGAATATCGTTATTTTTTCGTCGAAATTCCGAAGTATCGTTAAAAAAACATGCCAAATACTGTGATTTCGTTATTGCGGACGCCTTCCCGTTACTTGTGGTCCGCACTTGCGCGCAATTTCAAGCAAAATAAGCTGATCTTAAGTCGAACGCCCGTTACGCCCGTTAAATTAGCACATCATAACGTTATTGGGGCGTTGAAAAATATTAGGATAATGCTTAACGAGTGTATAGTGCAATATCTTTAGCTCTCCTTACCAGAGATGGAAAATGGGGGATGCATTTGGATTAATTGAAGTCCACATGTAAATAAATGATCAAAAGATGTGCTAATAACTCACAAGAGCAAAATATGTTTTTTATAAGATCAAAGAAAACCACGACAAGGTCTGTTGGAAAGAGGTCTGTCACTTAAAAACAGTTAATATGTAGAAACCAGGATGGCGCGAAAGAAACAAAAATTGAATAAGTGATACTGTCCTGGTTTCTACACAGGAATGATTTTAGTTATGTCACTATAAGAAGAAAGCGATATGAAGATAAGATTACATTTCCAGATGTGTGCAAATATAAATCTTAAATAAATTTTAAATCTTTTGAACCCTAGTTCCAAGCAACATTTAGCAAATTCGAGATTTCTTAATAATCAAATTTTGTTGAGGTTCTTACGTTCAATTTTTATAAAACATAAAGAACAAAATAGAACACGCGAAAACCAAGGTTTTTACCGTGTCTTTACGCCTATCATACAACATACAAAGAAATCGCGTGAGTAAATCATCCATTAAAGGATCATGCAATTTATTAAAATTAAGGATAACAGGTTGTAGATCTGCCAGTTTGAGACCACATAAGTTTTCCGTAGTCAAGTCTCTTAAACGAGTTTGGAGAACGAAGCATCGAGACAAAAATGTGCTTCTTTTATTCAAGCGATTTTAAAAGACTTTTGTACTAAAGAACGACGTGGTCTCAATTTGGCAGATAAATTATATGTTAATGTCCGGTAGCTCAGTCTGTAGAGCGCTCGCCTCACAATCGAAAGGTTGCATGTTCAATCCCGGTCATAGGCTGCTCTCATCATCTAACGAAACGTGCTTCTTATACGTATAACGGTTTTAGTATGGGTCTGCAAATCAGACTATCCCGGTCATCGTCCATTCAACGTATGAGTAGCACAAAACAGGTAGCCTGAATTGTGGAGTAAGCCACTTGGAGCTGACAGTGTGGCGCTCCACCTCTAAATCTACCCAGTAGTCTAGCGCTAGTGTAAGAGAAATAGACTCCACCTCTGTGAGGCCACTATCGACACCTATCCGATTGCGTAGACACCCAAAATAACCTTATGACTTGAAGTAACGCTTTGATAAAGATTGCGTAAATGAAAAAATGAATTGGATGCAAATATTGGATGACTACATAATGTTTTTAACCAGCCAAAGCCAGGGCTAGGTCCATGTTAAATGACATCAAAATAAAAGAAGGTCGACAAGGATCGCCCTGGGATCGAAGAAGGTGCCAATGATGTTACTAGTAAGAGACTTTTTGCAACTTCAATCGAGAAATATACATTAATATAAAGCATAAAATAGAAGTCTCTTACAATATCCTTATCAGACAAAACTTATTCGGACAAAAGAGACTAAATATCAGAAATGGATCAACTTTTTAGTTGTGGAAAAAAGTGATTAATTTATTTTTTATTATTTTGGAAGTGACTAAAAGTTTTTCCAACCAATAATTTTTTCCGATAATGTAATCTACAAAAATGATTGGCTTACCGTTTCGTCTCCGTTTTGGTGGTGACGATCTTGGTGTTTTTGTGGTAAACATGGTTGATTCTATTAGACAGGTGTAATTGCTTGCGTGATGGTAAATTATCCATAGTAATAATCAATTTCAATAAAAGCCAATAAAATGATAATTCAATCTCTTCTCCAGATTCAATAAATTTTATTTAAATTTCTCCAAAAATATATTATATCTTAAATTTATTAACCAATTCTTTCCCTGGAATTGGAAAGACTCCAGCAGCAATTTTCTTAAAAATTTTTATTTAATTTTTCCGGAATTGGGAAATTTGTCCAAAACTCTAATACGATTTTAACCTGAAATAGAAAATGTGATAACAATTAAATATGTTTGGAAACGAGGCCAAGAGGGTATAGAGCTGCCAAATTGAGCCCATTGAAGTTTTCCGTAGTAAAGTCTCTTAAACGAGTTTGGCGATACCCCCGTTTCGTTGATAAATTCTATTGGATTTGTCTCTTAAGTTTTATCATAAAATTAAAGCGATTTTTAACCAGAAACCATGATAGGCGACATTTTTTAAATCAAGAATTCGGACCCGCTACTTTCAATTCCAAGCTGGGGTCCGTGGCTTAGCCTGTACTGAACTATTCTTCCCCTTGTGTGACACACTGATAACAAAACCCGTGCGTTAGTCCAGTGAAAGTTACATAATCGGATAAAACTCAGTCGGAAAATTCTTTGAATGTGACTAAATAATTTGGAGTTGACTTAAATTTTGTCCGGCTAAGTTTTTTCAACCAGTAACTTTCTTTGCCTGATCAATAATTTATGTCCGACTAAGATTTTGTCCGAATAGGTTTCTGTCCGACAAGGTTACTATAGTTATACTTATTTAAACAACAACTCGCAAAAACAAAAAAATAAAAATGAAGAAAAAAGAAATTTCAAAAAAGGAAGAAAAACGAGGAAAAAAGGACTGGAAAAAATACATTTTAACATAGAGAAAATAAAAACTAACAGTTAAAGATATACTGAGAAGATTTGCTTCACTTTTTTTTCATTTTCATTCCCTTTTTTCTTCCTTAAATGTTTTCTTCATAATGATCGAGGAGGAGTAGCCGTTCTCTTTGAACGAACGTGGTCTTCTACAGAGCAAAAAATATACAGTTTGATATCCAACAGACATGGAACGTATTGTTTTGTCGTCCAAACAACGTTATTTGGACGTTGAAACAATGTTGTGGGTCTGCTGGGTGTTTGTCTGACAGAGAGAATCTACTAAAAACGAATCACATCAAAACCACACCTTCATAACGCCTCAGGGAACTCTTTCCTCAAAGGTTTATTTGAAATATATCTCTATCCAGGATTATAAAAACACCCAAAATCACCAATTATTAGACAAAAAGCAACACCATTATAAGAGCTCCACAGGCTGAGTAGGTCATTACTTTCGACACCATTATGAGAGCTGCGCAGGTCAAAGACATCTTTATGAATACTATATATCAGCGCAGCTCAAATAGCTAATACGCTATTAAAGTTCTTCAAGCAACACTGCTTCCCATAGGCTCTGCAGGCTCCACAGGTTGCGCAGGTCTTTGCTTATAGACACCATTATGCAACGTTGAAACAACAAATAGACAGTTTTCTTACAACAAACTGGATATCAAAAAGTAAGAACTATGTGGGTCCCCAATTCGTCCCCTGGCTACATTTCAATAAACATCTCTATGTTAAAAAAAGTTTTTCCTGGCTTTATCTCGTAGGC
>JAUJPO010067413.1:0-12198 GCA_032270745.1 Tiaropsis multicirrata
AGTCGGAAAATACCGGCATACTAAAGGAGCTAAATATAACGGAGGTAACATTTAGCCTATTATTCCTGACCTAGCCACAAGCCGCAAAGTACGCGCATACTAAAGGAGATAAACGTGACGGAGATAACACTTAGCCTGTAAATGCAAACTACGGCTATAAAATTATGGACTTAGGCGAGTAAGATGGGTTACAGACACGGGCACAGTGCTAATTAAAGGCTCGTATGTAGGTCCACCACACACAGACATGGGGGGGGGGGGGTATTTGGAACACACACAAGGATTGATAGATTGAATTTTATTGATGACATGCGTGAGTTCAAACAGCTGGCCAAAATGTGTGCTGGAATGAGCCAGTGAAAATATTACATCTTGTTAAAACGTTGAACCATGATTGAAAATTGAATAATATTGAACTAATAGAGATGTTGACTCTCTCGAAGTGAACCAGTGACTGAACGAAAAAGTGAGAAAAAGTTGGCCTATTTATGAAAAAATCAATGTAAAAAACTAGTTTGACAAGTTCCAAGAACAATGACATATAACACTCTTGAGAATAATAAAAAAAATTAAATGACTAGATGCAAATGCGTGATATAAATTAATTGAAACATAATAACAAACGATAATTGATAAATTGAAATAAGACTATTAGAACAAAAACAAATGACGCATGAAAGACAAAAAGAGAATGCACAAAAGACAAGACGCTGAAAGAACAAAAGAGACACTGAATGCAAAACACGACGCTGACAAAAACGATGAAACGCTGAAAGGAAATTAACTATTTTTGCTTTTTTTTATATATACTAAAAATTGATCACGTTACACCGTACGCTAAGCGCTAGGCCAATAAACAAGTATTTTTTAATGACAAGACGTTTTTTAAGATCTTTTTCTTCCATTCCAGTGATAGAAGATATATCGAATGCAAGACCTTCCACACCGACAGATGTGAACGTCAACATCAAATCTTTAGTGCTTTATCTCAACAAAGAATTGTATCCATTGGCAAAAGCAAGTGTCACCACGATGCAATTAAATATGCTGCTGGATGATGGAAACCAAGATATTTCTGGTAGTGTCGGAAAAGTTGTTTTGATGGATTTATCGCCTTACAAAGGACTTTACGGAATAAGGTAAGTTAGTATTAATAATCACATGTTGTTGACATTGATTTAGGAAAAATCAACCCGAGATTTAAAAAAATATTTGAAATCAATCCGAGCTAGAGAGAGTGATTTCAATTACTTTTTTTAAATACCGAGGAGGGATTTTTCCCAAAATCACTCGAGACTCGTTCTCCGTGCGTAAAACATGCATTTGATTACTAGTTAATCACATTTAAGTTAATATAAGGGTCTTTGTAATCTTCTAGTTTGGTTTTCCTCCCTCGTAGTTCAGCCCATTTTTAATAAACTGATACCCAACTGTTGGTACTTCTAGTTGTATTTTTATTTTTTGAATTGTCTGTCAGTTTTTTTTCTTCAAATCAGCGGTAGTAAGCAAAGTAAATCTTTTTTTTCTCTTCCATTCGCTCTCTTCTCTTCGTCTTATTTATTTTCTCCTTTTTGATATTTGTTTGTTTTGATTTTTGTTGTTGCTCGAAGCCTTCAAATTGGAAAGTTCGAATTGACGTACGAATCTCCAAAACATTCGGATTTTTTATTTGATTACAAGTTTTCCCGCGGTTGATTACAGATCTGCGGTTGATTATACATGAAAGCCCCGGAGTTTATATGGAGACGTCAGGTGTGATTACAAAAACCATGTGATTATGTTTCTAATTTATTACAGCAGTGATTAGGTTTCTACTTGCCGAAACAAGTGTTAGCTAAAGATGAAAGTTGGATTTTTCTTTTTCCTTTTTAGACTCATTTCATCAGGTGAAAAAGCGTTGGATTTTTCCTTTTTCCGATACGGGAAACCCGACCCTTTCCTTCACCGTGATCACGATATGGACCTAACGCTGAGCATGTCTGCGCTCCAATATGTTCACACGCAGCGCTTTTTGATGGAGACAATTTCGTTCGCTCAACATTTCGTGTTTTTGCAAGAAGTCTTGGGAAGAATGAGAGCAGCTAATGAAGGGAAAGAGGTATTTTGAGCTCACTTTACTAATTTCATTCTTTTTATCATTAAAACTGCACTTACATCCTCCTAGACCTCGAAGTTCTGACCAAAAATATATTTTTCCAAAGTTTCAAAGAAGCGCTGTTTTAGAAGCAAAAAACTGATTTTGGGTGATTTAGGAAGTCGAAAAACCGATGTATATTTTCATTCTAAAATTTCTTGTCAAACTTCATAAAAACTGTCATGAACAAAATTCATGGAAAAATCAATGGATAAAATTCAAGTTTAAGATGCTTTTCAATTATTAGATTATGTTCAATCAAATGTAGCTATTTACAAGATGTTTTTCCATAGTCCATAGTTCATTCATTCCTGTTCTTCTTATCTCCAATTTCCAAATTATTTCATTTTTAAAAGATGCTGCGATGTTCGTTAGATCTTCGATATTTATTATATTTTCTAAAGTAATTCCGTTTTCCGTTTCCCTAGTCCATATTTCGTTCAAAGTTCAATTCCGTTTTAAGCAGTTACCGAGAATTCCGAGCAATCGATATTTACATAAATTGTCGTCGTAGTGGTAAAGGTGGTAAACCAGTAGCTGGTACAAATTTTCGATGCTTTGCTTTTCTTTCAAAAGAAGGAGCACATGCAGATTTTGTTGGTGGTACTGGTTTTCGATGAATTGGTGGTAACTCTAGACCTCTTGGTGGACAAGGTGCAATTCTTCCAGAAGGTGTTGGTGAAGTTAGAACTTCTCGTCCTTGAAATCGTGGAGGTTTTGTCAGCAAATTCACCTTTCGAAAACGTGGTGGACTCATTAAAGGTCGTAATGGTAACAATTTACCTTCACCAGATAAAGATGGTTTTGATTGGTTGATTGCACTTGTTGGTTGTTTCTGTCTTGGAGTAGCTGAGATCTTCAATTGTGACAAGTCTTTCAACAAGTTCACATTGTCAATGTCAATAACTCCAGACGAGACAGGTTTTTCTGATGTTGTTTTCTTCTGGATGCTTTGTTGAATATCCAATGGTTTGAGATACCAAGGTGTTTCCGGAGATCCTGAAGGAACAACAGTTTGTTTTGCTTTGATTGTGTTTGCAAGTTTCATCAGTTTTTCTTTTAATGCCATTTTAGCTTGAGTTACATCAAGCACAACAAAAGACTTGGGAGGATGAGTTGGCATACCAACAGATAGATTAGGAGCTTGTTGTTGTTTTTCTTTCAAGAGGTTCACAACTCCTTGTAATTTGGATTTCAACATATCTTTACCCATTGCAATGGCGGTCTCATTCACGTGAACAGGGCTTACCAATGTACATCCTGTGAAAAAGAAAGTTGAATTTTAAAAGTTGATTCCAAGGATTTTTATTCTAAGAGTTGGGAACATTGTGCAAACAGACATTCATACAATTAAAAAATATAAAGGTTACAAGATTGCAGACTACTCAGAAAATTCAAAAATATTTTTATATAACTTGAAACAAAGAAGTACATCTTACCTGGAGTATTCGTTAAACAACTTAAACAATGATAATAATTATCACCAACAATATAAACCATTTTTAATTCCTGTTGTCTTTCCAAGAGGTTTAAATGCTTCAAATAACAATTTTCACTATCGATAAATACGATTAATAACAAAATAAGTGAGAGCGTTAACGCTACAACTCTTCACTTTTCAGAATAAAAATTCCTACCTAAAGAAATTTCTTTATCATTCTATTTGTTTACTATTAGTGACGTCAAATATTTTCAAGTTTTATTTGACGTCAATTATGTTGGTACTTGAAAAGTAAACGTCACACGTAGAAGATCTGAAAAATATAATCGAAATGTTTCCCGATTTCTTTCAGGGTTTTATGGGATTAACGATTTTGTATAATTTTCTTAAAAGTCAATACATACCATTTATTTTTGTCTAACTAGGTTCATGCCATTGTCAACCGATGTGCACGATTGAAATTGAAAGTGCAAGCGGAAGCGCCCATTCTCATCTTACCACGCAAAACATCATGTGCAGATGTGTTGGTTGCGAACCTCGGCAAACTTTCTGTGGACAATCAATTTTTGTACGCCAGTGATCAAAAGACGAATGCTTTCAATTTCAGTGCAAGTCGTTCAAGAAGTAACTTGACCAACGAAGATGAAGAAGGTATGGAAAATTAAGTTATATTCTATTCCGTCCCAATCTTTTCAATCTTTCCAATCAATACTTGGCAAAAAAGGGTACATGGGTGTTCCTGCTAGTCAGCTTTTTTGAATCTTCCGAATCCCTGAAAGAGTCACAAATGCTCTTCCATATTATTCTCAAATTTTCCAAAGGGACCCTCTGAGAATTGATTTTCCATTTTTGTAATTTTATATTGAGAAAAAAGATGAAATTGGAATTCGAATCCCATTCAGGGTCCATTTTTCACGATTTTGGGCACCTAGATCCGTTTTTTGAAACCATACCGGTACACCCCCATCGGGCCATAAGTTCCAATACCCCTATGATAATGTACTTTCATTAGTTCTTTGCATCTACAAGAACATAATCAAACTTTTTTAATCTATCTAGATAGCGGAGAGAGAGACTCAGACCGTTTATTGGATTGCATCAACATTCGATTGTCAGACATGGAAGTGTACAGTGCGTTGAAGGTTGAAACACGAGAAGAGAAACTGGTTTATATTCACCAAGGAAAGAAAATGATGATTGATCCATGCTTCTTGAATCTGGTGGTGGAGCGAAACCTGGAATGGGCTTTCGGTAGACAAGGTAAAATTTCAAATCTAGTTATATTTGTGAATTAATTTGTGTTACTTAGAGTAAGCATTTTTTGATAACTTTTGTTAGAATCTAGATGTTAGCCAAAGTTCATATCAAGTTATTTCAGTGTTGGGACATAGGGAATAGACCTGACATTGACTCAATATTTGCCCCTTCCTTCTTTTCATTCTCGTCAAATATTGAGTACAAATTCATTGCAAAGAAGTCATATTGTATAATAGCGAGGTTACGCAACGGACTATTTAGAACGTAAAATCTACGACTTGGACCTGTACATAACCTATTAAGGATTATACGCATAAAGATTTTGCAAGGCCGTGTTATGTACAGGTCCAAGTCGTACATTTTATGTCCTAAGTAGCCACTACTTGCGTAACCTCGCTAATAACTGATTGATTAACTTTACTATTCAACGCTTTGTTGACTTTTAGTACCAGATATGTCAGTGATAGGTCATTTGTCTTCAGTGGCTATTGATTTGGACTTGTCACAATTCAGTTTGATCATGGGGATGTTAGGAGAGAACCTTGGAGAAGAATTAGACGCTTACCAAGCGCCTCTCACTGTTATTGTTGACCCACTTGAAATGGTAAGACGTTGTCGTGTACACCGGCCCTTATGAGGTTTTATATCTTGGTGTATACTGGCCCTTATGAGGTTTTATATCTCTTGGTGTACACTGTCCCTTATGAGGTTTTATATCTATTGGTGTACACTGGCTCTTATGAGGTTTTATATCTCTTGATTGTTTAAATGTCATTATTCTTCAGCTAACTATTTATGTATAAGCAACGAGTTTGGTTTTTATGTGGCGTGGTAGTAAGTGACACTTCAAATATTTTAATCAAAGAGGTTCCACTATTCATCAATTTTTTCAGAGTTCACCAACAAGTCAAGTATGGACGAACCTTCACATCAAATTCTACTTATCGAACGTCACTTTGGTCACCTCACCCACATTTTCGTTCGGGCCGTTCAAAGGTCTCTCCACGTCACATGGAGGTAAATTGGGCAAGTTCGATCTCATCAATTCAAAATTTGTTTTCGAATCATTTTCGGACAAATCAAAAGCGATGAATTTGGTGTCCTCAGATGTGTTGTTACACGATATTCGATCGACAGGTAATCTTTTATTTTTTGCTCCAATCAGATTAGAAAACCTAGCCTGTACCAAACTGTTGTTGTTGTTGTTGTTGTTCACGATAATGAAAGATGTTCTCTATCACAGTTGGTTAAAAAGTTCTCAAATCTCTCGACAACTTATCCGCGAAACAGTCCCTTTCGACAAGAATTTTATCAATAAAATCAAGTAGAACATCACAGTCGAAATTGTCTATGATGGTCTACTTTGACTAACAAAACAAAATTACAAAATCACTTCTCACTACTTCAGCTTGTAGCGATTTGTTGTGTTTCTTATTTCAGCAAACACTGGTATTCTGATGCCTTGTACGAAGAACAGGCGAACATCAAACTATCTGCAATTCGAAGTTCATTACCTCGACACCAAGGATAATTCACGTCTGACCTTTCTTTGCAATGAAAGTCGCATCTTGTTGCAGTTCGAGTTCCTTTTACAAGTCATGAATTTCATTCTTCGAAAAGAAGAAAATAAACTGTCAGGTGGGTTCAGTCCTTCAAATCATTTGCAAAAAAGCCTCCAATATTGTATCATGTTTGCTGTGTGACTCAAACTTGTTCCAAATTTATAGTGAAACTAAAATGAAAGCAGGATTTTTACCTGAAGTTTCTAAATTTGTCTTTTGGAAAAGTTGACACAAAATTATTCTGGACTTGTGAGTAATTTTCAAACATTTTTATTCCTTGCTGAACAAATTTCAAACATTATGTTGATTGCAGTGTTTTTTTTATTCATTTGTAGGTAAGAACAACGATCAGGGAGCAGTCCTTGCCAAGCGATCCTCGCCTACAGTTATCACAAAGGTCGATACGGTACCTAACAAAAGCACTCCTCCCTCACCAAAGAAAAAACAATTCGAGTTGAAAGTGAATATTACTGAATCTGAACTGGTGGTGGTGGAGGATATCAAGGTAGCCGACAGCCGAACTGTCATCCTCAAAACAACTGCTGTGTTTTTCTACAAACCTGACCATCCCTGTGAACGTCCCATCTCTTGCAGTTTACAAAGTCTGGAGATTTTCTCCTGTTATCTGAGTGTTCCTGATGACTCATCACTCTCTATTGTTGATCCTGTCGCCTTTCTGGTGGAATTGAATAACCAAGTGAAACGCACATCAAACGTTGGCCTGTTGGATGCTGTGGAAAATAAACCAATTTTAGAAGTAAGAAGCCTTCCTTTTTTTTCTTCTTTTTTGTTAAATTTATAACAGGAATGCAGGAATACACGAACATAATACAACAAGAGGGTTTCTATTCCCGCAAAAGAACCGTTAGGACATACCGCCAGGAATAGGAACCCAAACTTAAAAATAGAAAAGAGAAAAAAAAATGTATAAAAAGATAATCGTCATACACAAAAAAGATACTAAAAACTAAAAAGGAGAGGAAAGGAGAGTAATCTAAAACAAAGGTCCACTAAACCGTCCTGAATCGCATATGAATTTCACCGAAATACTCAAAATTTCATGGTTTTGTGAAGTGCTAAAATTAAAATCCCCGTAAAGGAGTATATTGTATAATATTCATGGGTTCAGTGGAAGCAATGATGTGTCGAGCTGTAGGAGGCTGTTCAGTGGTTTCTACGGAGTTAGTTCGACAGTTGCAGAAAGGATCAAGGGTGTCTGCAAAATTGTGTCTAAAGTTATGTTCCCGAAGATGACTGAAACCAACCCTTAGACGAGGAAGTAGGACTACACCTTTGTTGTCTGAAACACAGAAGACTGAGATAGGTTTTGGCCTAAGAAATTTTAAAATCGTATTCTTAAAAGATGAGATCGAGGGAAGCTCACGAATGTCACTATCGAGGTTTTTCCATTCTGATATGCAAAAAGGAAAAAACGGAACGGAACGATAGCGTTCGGTTCTGAAAAATGGAATTTCAAGAGGAGATCTAACTCTGCGTCCTTGTTCTCCCTCCCCTCTCTGGGGAGGAAGGTTGTTTGATAGGTAAGAAGGTGCAAAGCCTTTAACGATTTTGTAAAAGAATATAAGTTTTCGACTAAAACGTCTGTGTGCTAGACTTTCGAGTCCTAGCTCAAGATAAAGTTTTTCTCTGGATGTTCCACAGAAACAACCAGTGATTGTAAGACAAGCGTTGTATTGAATGGACTCAAGTTTTTCAGAAAAACTAGAATTACTGGGACAGTCATACAAGATATCCCCATAATCCAAGTGCGGTCTCACATGAAATTTATAAATGGTAACAAGTGACAGTAACAGTCATTTGATGACTTACATTTAATGTAGCAATTTCATTTCCTTTTTGTACATCCCAAAGTTTTGCAGTATTATCCATACTCCCTGTAGCTACTATGGTGCTTTGAGGGTTGAATGTCACACAAACCTAAAAAAATAATATTAGGAAAGATGCTAAGTAGTCAAAGTCAAGTAGAAATTTTCTGCGTGCTAAATGAATTTTAAACAAAGATAATCAATTTTCCATGTTTCTGAAAGACCAAAATAGGGGCATTTAGAAATAAATCTTTTAACAGTGTTATTTTTTAGAATTTTTTAAACCTTTAAGATCAGAAGATATAGAGAATTTTTGTACTTGATAATTAAAAAACTCACAATTTCTGCTAAATGTCCTTTAAATGTATGATAGCATTTACCAGTTTCTGCACTCCAAAGCTTGAAAAAGATTTTAAAGAATTAATGATTAAAATGAAGTTTATAAACAATGCTTCTAAGAGCTTTATAAAAATATTGAAAAAGTTATGAAACATTATGATGGAGATTTAAATAGGGCTTTTCCAGAAAAAAAGTTGTACAACCACTATTGAGGATATATTGATTTCCTGTCTAAGTGGCAAAAGCTAAAAGGTAAAATGTGGTGGATTTTCAAAGGGTACACCACAATTTGGAGAAAACGAGTGGACATCCGAGGGGCAACGCAGAAATTAAGAAATTCAAAGGAGTATTCTTTTTTTATACTTGAAAATCCGAGGGGTAACTCTCGAAAATTTTGATATCCTTAACAGTGGATGTACAATTTTTTCTTGAAAAGCTCAAATAAAGCTAAAATCATGCGTCATTCTTAAACTTTCTTCAAACCATCTACTTTAGGGCCTTACCATATGGAAAATCCATCTCGTCACTGAAGACATTTTATATTGTGTATTGTTTCGACAAATATCAGAAAACCAAAAATAGACCACGTTATACATTATGTATAACAACCGGCTGAGTGAAGATGAGCACATTGCAATAAAAATGATATGAATGATTTTTTACCATATGATAGCAGAGACATTCCAGCCCATCAGCTTTATGATAAGGGCCTTAGTTTCAAACTAAAATCGATCTTTACCTTGCATGTTTTGTCAAATGACCCAGTAGCGACTTTATCTCTACAGAAAGAAAATACTCAATAATAAATCCTCATTAGGAGACTATCAACTAAAGAGGCCCCCCTACCCCAAAAGTCACCCCTCAATTCACACAATTCCATTTTTCCCGAATCAAGGAAATTGGGAAAAAATTGGCAATTCACCCATTCATGAAACGCAATCACGCAAACTGTTGGGGGGCATAAAGGTTCCATAAAGGGCAAGAAGTGTGTAGAATTTAAAAAACACAAGTTAATTAAATATACATACATAATTGGTAATCTTACCCATAAGGATTATTGAATGCTACAGCATAAACAACATTGCGATGACCTTCAAGTGTATGGAGCTCTTCACCCGACGATGTGTCCCACACTTTACATGTTCTGTCATAACTTCCAGTAATAAAACTATAAGGAAAAACAATAGATCATCAATATGTTATACTTGACCAGTTGTGTACTCTCATAAATGACTCTCTCGATTCCTCTCTTTTTTAAAACATTGAGCTTCTTGGTAATCCTTGCTAGTACCATCAGTTGGGCTAATCCTGGCCAACCCTATCCTATCCTGTCCTGCCTTATTAAATTGATGAGGAAAAGTAATTTTACTTTTACAAATTTTGCTAACAAATATGATAGATACCAGTAATATTATTTACATTAAGAAAAATCAAACTGAAAGCTGAAATCTCTGGTTCCAAAAAGAGAGTCTATTGTATGTATTGAAGGGAAATGAATTATTCTATTCAATAAAATATGTAAGGGTAATTATATTCTAATGCATTTGTATTTTCACAAACTTCCTACAATTTATGGGAGTAATCCCATAATCCAGTATTATTATGCACAAATAACATATATATAATGAGCTTTTCCAGAAAAAAGATTTTTCTTAGCACTAGCCCCCCTGGATATCCTTGGTCTTCACATTCTTACCCCCTGGATAGCACATATTTTTCCTGGGAAAATCGAATACAAATATAATAATAGGCTTTCTTACCTGGAACCATTTTTGTTGAAAGCAACATTTGTCAGTGGCAAGATATGAGCACGTAAAACCTATTAGACAAAATGACAGAAGGTAATCCTGGTGGATATTTTTTAATTTTATGATTTTTTCACTGGTGAGAACAATCTTCTTTCCAAACATTGCACAACATTCATGCAAGAATAAAAGATTATAATTATACCTTGAAGAGATAGAATGTGGAAGTTGATGTAGAAGCAAGCTTTTCTTGCAATTCTTGGTTTAGTAAGATCAAAAGTTAAAGAAAATAACACAGTGTGAATTTATTTATGAACTCTAATTAATGTCTGATCAAGTTCCTTGGTCTGATAGATTTAAAAGTCAAAAAAACAAAAACATCAAAACATTTAAGGAACTGCATCTTAACTAAAAGTTAGACACATAAAGGCAGCCCTAGACAGACTGCTAACAGTAAAAAGAAACCATTTTAACAGTGAAAAAAAAACACTTTGTGCCATATTTCACTACTAATTCCTTTCTAATCTTTAAAAACTTTCTGATCACAGCATTTTAGATTTGATTATAGCTGGATGATTGGAAAAGGATACTTATTATGAGATTTCTGACTTGCTGTGCCCTAGAGCTTGTTATCAGTGGCTCTCTAACTGTAAGTTCTTCAAGAATTGAATCCACATCAGACCTAAAAGTTAGAAAAACAATTTTGAAAGAAGTTTGAAAGAAAAATCAGGCTACTCACTTTTAATAACTTATCTCTCCTATAATTTCATTTAATTGCATTGAGTCGTTTTTAAATGTGATATTTTGATTTGTAAAAAAGTCAAAACATGATTTAAAGCAATTGTACTTTTATATATCTCTCCAAAAGCTGAATAAGCAAAATGTAAATAAAAGAATCTTTTGTAATGAATAGAGAGAAATATGAAGCAGACACATATTCGTTTTTTCTTTTATGTCTGTTTCAAAATTTGAAAAGATTCTTTTTATTTAAATTCTGCTTGCGTCAGCATAGACGCACCGGCCTCAATATATCACCGTATAATGCTTTTAATCATGTACTTTTCACAAAAATGCTTAATCTCGATGGAGAAAAGAGTTTTTTCCGTCGGATCTTTTCTATAGTACTCACAAATAGTCTTTTGTGGAAATTTTTTCTCTTCTATTGCGTGAAATGTTATGACAGAAAATTATGAGTGAAAAACTGACGAAAAAACACTGTTTTCAAGATTTTGAGACAAAGAAGCTGTTACAAAAATTTTCCGCAAATCTATTTTCAGTTACAAACTAGACACGTCATCTGAACCAAAAAGAAAATAAAAATGTTCATTTTTCACCGAGAATAAGGTCCTCAAAGTTGAATTCAGTTGAATTGAATTCAGAAGTTCAATTTCTTCTTCATCAATTTTTTTCGTTGCGATTTTTATAATTTTAGATGTAGAAATGATTGGCCTAAGGCGAGTCCAAGTTGATTTGTTGTTTTACGGGCGAAGCAGTTTCAAAATGTGGGTCGGTCGATCGGCAAAAAAAATAAAAATTTAAGAGAATTTTTTAATAATTTGTTTTACACTAATTTGTTTTTTGAGGCAAATTTGTTTGAATAAAGCTAAAATTGAATGAAAGTTTGTCATGAAAATGTGTCAAAAATTTTAAATGATATTTTCTGATTTCTTTTCATGAAATAAAGAAAACCATGAAATCAAATTTTTTAGTGACTTTCACTTTCAATTTTATTTATATTTCACTTTTCCAAAATTATGGGTCGGTCGGGCCCGTAAAACAACTAATTAAATTGGTCTCACCTTACATGTTTCGAAAATTAATGCGTCATTAATAGAACAAAATAATTACCTGGGTTACCCGAGTTAAACGGTAACCCGAGTGCGCAAGTAAATCA
>JAUJPO010067424.1:0-12197 GCA_032270745.1 Tiaropsis multicirrata
AAATTTACAATTGGGCCTACGAATGATTTGAAAGATACTGAAGTTGAGCCAGTGCGGTTAGCACGTTCGACAGTATAGATGTCAATCGACAATCACTTTATTGCAAGAAAATCTCACGGCATGAAAATTCGCGGTTTCGAGATACAATTTTTGGCAACACGAAATAGAAACGAAATTTTCCATGGAATAAAGTATTTTGCTTAATACTGAAAATCAGTGAATTCCTTTCTAATAGCAAGTCTAAACAGGGATTATGAAACTTTCCATTTTTTTTAATTTTTAATTTCTTTGATTCATCACCAGGTTCTTCGTATCAAGCCACCCATGAACGTCACAAAAGAAGACATCGATTTTGGACTAGCTGTTCTACGACAGTCTATTGAAGAACACCTTGCACAATAGGTGAAACATTGATACTAAAACACACAACATTGGTGGTGTAATTAAAGAGTATCTAGACCTTCAGAGGTCAGTGAAAGGCTGTTAAGGTGTAACTCATCTTTATCCGTTTTTCATACGTTAATCATGGATACATCACTAAACGAACAATTTGAATAACTTGAATATACTGCAAAAGATAAAATGTTTGAATAAAATCTTGTAGCCTATTGGAGAATAAGGCACTTTGTCAAATGCTAATTAAAAATAACAAAGCGGGATTCTCTTGAGAAGTTCGGCTCAACGAGCAGAGTGCTATATATAATTTTTTTCTAAATTGAACCGGGTTAAGTTTTATCAATTTATAGAATTTATTATAGAACTTATTATTTTAAATATTCAAGATTTATATATGATCAATTAATTCTATAATTTTTTGTTGTAAATATATAATGAATAACTTTTTTATGACCAATTTATGCTGTTTATCATCTTTCTACATAAAAAAGAAATTCTAATTTTTTCGTCAGATCATTTTTGATGAAAATATTGTCATTGCTAATTTTGAGAAAACATGTGATTAAAAAAAAACATGTTGAAAATTTTGCTCAATTTACACGCGTTTTCCTTTATAAGAAAACACTTTATAAGAATATTCATGATGAAATTAGCCAAAAAGTTAAGAATGTCCTAAGAATAATGCCATCTTGAAATTTTTCAAGGTCAAATTTTTATTTGGAAATTATACCTAAATAGATATAAAATCTTTCTCAAGTTGATTCAACTGCATTATTTTGGGGCTATTTCTTCTTTTCTTTCAATTAGATGGTTTTTATCAAGGTTTTTATATCACTTTTTTAACATTTTTCAGACTAAGGGACCGTCTCCAAATATTGTATCAATTTTATACGAATGCGATACGAACTGTTTCGTATAGGTTTCGTATGGCCTTCCTATAGGATAATAATGGTCAATTATCTCAATCATAAAAAGTAAAAAATATTTGAGGAAGTCAAAGAAAAATTTAATTGCCAAATAAATTATCAAATGAACCACATAAATTTGGGGGATATCTGTAGTAATTACATTATAATTATTCCTAATTATTTTACTTTCACACTCGTATACAGTTCGTATAGCTATGTATAGTGGTACGAATTGTATACGAACTGGTACATACAATACTTGGAGACATTCCCTAAGGCTTATAAAAACTTAAGAGGCCGTAAGAATATATATTAAGAAAATCTTAGAATGATTTCAATCAAAAAGCTGAGAATGTTCTTCATAAAACCAAAAAAAACACTATTCTTATAAAAAAAGCGTGCAGCCGACAATTTGCAAATAATATCAAAGATTTATTCGACTCATTCTAATTTTTTGACAGAATTACAAGGTATTAAATTGCAAAAGGGGGTTAATAATTCTCTTTTCTTTAAAAACCTAACCAAGACATTTAGAATACTGTGAAATGTTTTTTTCAGTAAAACCAACAATCTACTTTAGGGTACAAATTTTTGCGGGAAATTAATATTTCGGATCTTGGCCGTTTTATTGTTAAAGAACAATAGTCTTTTGTTACAAAACAATACCAAATTAAGGTCAGGCAAAATTTGTACCCAAAAGGTTCCCGCCTAATTTAATTTTTTTCTCCATCCGGCCGCCAAAAATGAATATTTTGAATACATGAATTATGAAAGGTGCTTTTTGCTGTTTTTACGCAATTTTTTAGGTTAGATATTTTTAGCAACCGGCCAAAATTAAACATTTTCGCCATCTGCTCAATTTAGTTTTTTTTTTTGCCATCGCCAATTCACCAAAATGTGTTGCCCTAAGTTATTCCGACTTGCGATGAATATATCGGGGACGACATCGGTGGTACTTAAAAAGTCCCCATGATCTTTCGTTATACAGAAAAAATATCCACAGTCAATAATAAACAACTTCTTTGCATCAGCATAAACACGATATAACAGTCATATCGCACGCTTTTTCAGTGCACTACTTTAATTACTTTCAATTAAAATTTTGCACCAGTACTGTAATTAGCAAAATCAAAGATCTGTAAAGCGCTTTAACAACTGTTTTTGGGAATCTGTAATGGGATAATGTTTTTTGTTTTGACTGATCGATTTTCGCCAAATGACTGCATGTAGTGAAAAACATTTTGTCATGCGATAAACATTTTCTGGGTCACCACAATGATGTTCTTAAATTGTGTTAATCAATCTTTCGTTTTAGACTGGTTGCTATGACGATCGAGGAGCTGATGAGCAGTGACCAGCGGTGCGCAGCAGCAATGCAAGAGAGAAGGAGAGGTACTGGGGATAGAGAGAAGGAGAGGTACTGAGGGAGAAAGAAGGAGAGGTACTGAGGGAGAGGTACTGAGGGAGATGGCTTTTTTGGACTTTTTCGCCAATTTAGATCATTTTTCGGTACTTTGGGGTCAAATATCTTCAGATTAGTACAGAAATCGGCTATACTTACTTAAAAGTCTTCTATATAGTTTTTTTGATGGCTTTTACGTGGTGTAGGTTTTTGTTAGAAATGATTTTGAAAATGTAATATTTTTCATCCCCTTGGGCTCTTGCCTAAGAACAACAAACTTTTGCTTGTAAAAGATTTTCCCCAAGAGCCTCATTGTGAGGCTCTGGGTATGTTAATCTACATAAAATTCGGCCTCCAACGGTACCAAGAAACCTAACGCGGATTTTCTTTCTAGGTCAATTTCTATTTCTGCCAGACTAACAGTCGCCCTTCTGCACTGACTGGTCGAGCAACTGTACAGGTGGAATTTTCTGTAGGCAGCAAAAATATTTTACAACAAATCAAACCCTTACAACAGGGCACATTGAATAAAAAAAACATATTTTACTGAACTAACTAATCAGCTGACAAACTTTGATTTAAAGTTTGACAAAGTTTGACTAAAAAACCCGTTCAATTAGTTCAATTAAACAAAAGGTTCAACTACCCCTCAAAATGACACTGTACTAGACATGACATTGTACTATTATGTTATACAATACGGTGGGAGAATTCTAACCTCTATATACCACCGTACCCACAAGTCCACAAATATCTTTGCTGCCTAAAATTCCACTTTACGCGACCCACGGTGTGGCCCAAACACTGCAAACTGCCCCGGACAAATAGTCGGTAAACAAATAGTCGTGAAATTACACGTCAGCTGGGATTTTTTCCCTGAAAGCTGGCCCGAAGATGCTCGGCGCCTTTTCAATTTTTCATTCAACAGAATCTTTGGGCCACACCATGGCGTGGTCATCACTCCACACTAACCGTTACATACCCAACATACAATGTACCGTGGATCCTAGCAATGTACAGGCTTTTTTTTCTGAGCTATAAATCCCACCGTACTACCCTGAACTGGAAACTAGAAAGAGTTCTATGAACTGATTTCATCTTACTTTCGTTTTGTCAGCAGTATATACCAACTATGCCGATAAAAAAGTTGAAAAAAAGGGAAAATCATCCCATGCACTCTGTGAACTCTTTAAAAACCTCCAAGACGATGCTGAAATAGCTACCTCTGTGTGTTCTAAAATTGCGTAAAGATTTGGCTACTGTACCTTCGAAAATACCCAAGGGTGTGTGGTGGCACGATAACCTAGGAAGGGCGGGCTGGCAGGCGGGTGAAATCACACCTGAACTAATTACGGTAAATTTTAACACCCACCAAATATGTAATTTACTCCTTGGGCGGACCACCCGTGGTCAGAACTTCCGCCTGCTTTACGAAATTATCATTAGTTCCGCGATGTGAAGAAAGACAATGGCTGCTTCGGTGCATTACAAAGAGTGTAAAAAAGGTTTGGCAGGGGGTTTTAGAAAATTATTATAACAGTCAGGGATACCTGCAAATTTGTGCATCACTCGGCAATATCTCCTAATTTGGAGATTAACATCCTAATTAGGAGATGGAGATATGCAAATTAGGAGAGATGGTTCTTTAGAGAGGTTTTTCACAACTACTGGTATGATCCGCACTTCGAAAACTTTACAAACCTGTTCGAAATTTGATTTTCCTGGCGGATTCCTTAAAAATTAACAGAATTAACTTTTTGCTATTTACAGGCTAATGCTGTAACCAGGCAGATGCTGTTGGTTATAAAAAAATTAAGGTTTTTTTGGTTCATGACATCCTAATTTGCACATTACATAGTTGCAAATTTTAAGAAATTTTTTTATCATTTTATCGGGTTTGCAGTGAATTGCAAATTTGCAGGTATCCCTGACTGGATAAGAGCAGGGAGAGGGGTCTGAGCCTTATCGGCCTGAAGCCATTAAAAAAAAGTATTATTCTGTTGAACCAGACTGTATGTTGCAAAAAAGTGTTTTACACAACGCGCCGTGCATCATCAAGGATAAAATAAGTGGGATTAAGCCAGGATATTTTTTTCAATCAAGGAAAATGACCATGTTTTGAGTGTCAAAAAATAGAAAACCCCCAAATTTAGCAAATTATGTGAAAATTGACATTAGGCAGGAATTTAATTTGGCGAATGACAGAAAAGGTTAGTTTTAAGGAAACTAATTTTGGCAGATTTGGCAGATTTTGCCAAAATCCACCAAATTAAGTTCCCACCAAATTTAGTTTTTTTGTCCATCCGCCAAATTAAATTCCCTCTGAAAAAACTTTATCGGCCATCCGCCAAATTAAATTCCTTCCAAAATTAGTTCCTTTGAGATAATTTGGCAGATGTTTGACAAATCCACCAAAGTTTCTTACACCCAAAATTTACAGGCAAATTTTTTTGTTTTCTATTTGTCTATATTGTGTTCTGTATGTTGTCTTGTTTTGTGTTTCATGTTTGTCATTGTATGTGTATTATGAGATGTTAGTGGTTTTATGTTTCTCATTCTTTTAAATTTGACTATCTCTCTTTTGTTTCAATGTCCCCATTTTTATTTTTTAGCTAATAACAAAGATGGGAAAGAAAAAAAAGAGAGGAGGTGGAAATAAGAAAAATAGTGATGAAAATACGGCAGTAGATGATGAAGCTACAAATGAAGTGGTTGAAGAGGAAACCAAAGAGGAAAAGGTTGAACCTCAAGAAGAAAAATCTAAATTTACAGCTGATGATCTGATGGCTAGAGTTGAACAATATCTTGAAAACTTTGAGCATGATATGGCCTTGATGTTTTGTCAAAAAGCTCTAGATATAGAACCCAATAATGTTAAAATTCATGAGAGTTATGGAAATGTGTATGCTGAAACAGGAGACGTTGTCAATGCTATGAAACATTTCAATGAAGCAGTACGCTTGGAACCGGATACTGGTCACGTAAAGTATCTTTATCTTGGGCAAATCACTGAAGGACGAGAAGCAGTTCAGCATTATGAAAAGGGTATTTCTATCATGAAGGAAGCCATTGAATACCAAAAGAATAACAAAGAAGAGGCCAATAACGAAAAAACCCTGTCAAATGGTGATGTAGCAAATGTTTATTGTTCTTTGGCAGAGATTTTTATGACGGATTGTTGTATGGATAACGATGCTGAGGAACAGTGTGAAAAGTATTGTAGACTAGCTGTTGAAACAGACGAAAAGAGTTTGGATGCTGCTGTTTCTATGTCCAATTTGTTTTTAAACCAAAGTAAAATGGATGATGCTAAAGTTGCAACAGAGAAAGCCTTATCATTGTGGTCAGATTTATCTAAGGATATTGACGAGGATTCAATACCTGAGAATCTTTCATATGAAGCTCGTGTGACACTTATAAAGCTGTCGATTGAAGTAGAATTGTATGATAAAGTATCCCCCATTGTTGACCAGCTAATTGAAGAAAACGAAGACGATATACGCATTTGGTATTATCTTGGTCTAACCAAATCATTAATGAAAGACACTGATAACCCACGTTTTTATCTTGAGAAAGCTCTAGAGTTGATTGAAAAGACTGGATTTCAGAATGATGATATGGTAGCACATATTGAACAGTTGTTGGTTGATTGCCCCCCTGAAGATGAGATGGATGTTATCGAAGAGGGCGAAGAGGAAGATGATGAGAACGAGGAAGAAGATGAAGGACAAATGGATGTGGAATAAGATTTTTGAATCTATTCAACGAAGCGTAATTTTTTTAATTCTAAAATCTTTTTAGCTCCTTTTAAGTATTTCTTTGAATGTTCTTAAAAGCAATTAGATTGAAATGTGCGTTTTTCATAACAATGAAAACCATAACTAGTTTCTTCTTTTTCAAAACAAAAGCTTTGAAATTTTTATTAGCCTTAGAGAACATCAAACGGGATTTGGGTGTCGGTGAGAGTTATTGGTAGTAGTCCTTTATTTTGAAACATTTTGATTTTTTGAAATCTGAGATACCTGAGCTTGACTTTACTTTTATCAGCTTAGTTTTTATTGAGGTAGACTATTTCTAGATCTCTATTAGATATTTTAGAACACTATTGCATGAATAAAAAGCGTTTTTCAATTTTACTGATGACATTTTTAGCTTTTCCCTATGTAAAGTTGTTTCCTTGTTGTGAGTTTGCATCTCCATCCGGGGCCTTCATTTTTCTTCAGGTTTGACATGAATAAAATGCTCTTAGCTAATAGCACGGGAGTCAGACAAAGACTTTGGTGCCGTCTTCATACTCTTTCAATATGTGGTTTGGGGCTAAAGCCATAAAATGTGTATAATTGCTTTTTTATCAGGTGACTCAGGGAATTTTCCAAGCACTTTGCTCTCCCACCCTTTTCCTCTAAAATATTGTGTTTTAATTTTAATGCAGTGTATATCGCCCACCTTGGGGGACGAAGAAACTTTTGGGCTTTTAAACACTAAAAGACTGGACTGAGGCATATTTTTACCTTCAAAAAAGCTTTTTTTAAATACAAAGATTACAGTTTTGGAGATGAATGTCAGCCAAAAACATCGTTATGACATATAGAGAATGTGTTTTGAACATATATAATGGAATGTAATTCATGTACAGCTCATTTAAGATCCCTGAGACAGTCAAATTATTTGCTAGTTTTCGCTGTTATTTTTTACTTTGAATTATTTAAATTCTCCAGTAAAAACAGGATTACAAAATTGAGTTTTAAAGTTTTTACCACCGTATAACGGTTTGCTTGAAAATTTTCTGTGAGTTCAATGGCATCCATCGGGCTAACCAGTTAAAGGTTAAAAGGTTCAGACTCTATTTTCCACTCAAAATTATTCCAGTATCTATTAATTTACCATCATTATATTTTTAATTTTAAGATAGGATAAAGAAATTGAAATATTACAAAACTTCTACATAAATGATAAAATTTACCTTAGTTACCCTCAGGTATCCCTTAACCTTCCAAAGTTCTATTTTGTTCTTTTGATTGAGCCAGAGAACTAAAATTAGGACGTTTCTTTTTAAAATATTGTAAAAAGTATGTAGCCCTTTGAAACAAACCCTTTTTCTACCGTTATCAATCGACCGTCCGTTTGAATAGTTTTTGACTTTTCTTCATCTTCCCAATTGACGACATTTACATTTACTTCTCCAAAGGAATCAACAAACATCACAACATTAAGAACATAATTCTTCCAATCAAAATAGCTTGCAGTGTCATTTGAATGCTTACACCATTTATTGCTTTTAGCAACTGTCCTGTCAAACTCGTCTATTGTTTTGAAAACTTCGAGGGAAAATTTTCCACTATCTTTATATTTATATAAAAACAATTTCACAAAACCTGCGAAATTGACACCAAAATCCATATATCGTCGCCAATTTGTTAACCTAACATTCCATGAAGAAGGGTATATTGTCTTTTGGTATCTAACGATTGAGTCTTTCAGAGTTGTAAGATAGTTACAACCCTGATCGACCTCTTTAGATGTAACTTCGTCAATTAATCCTTTCCATTCTGTTATTTCATTATTCGTTTCGTAGTCTTCTGGTGACAGATAGCTGAACACATTATTAAGATCTGGGTGACTTAATGTGTTATGTAGTCTGGTTGTCTGCTCTGCGAATGTTTTGAGATTCCTTACTTCTTTATTTTGTATTTCAACAATTTTTGTTAAAGAGTCTGTATCATGGTTATCCATCCTAGCCCTCATTTTCACAAGTGTGTTTTCAGACTTTGCAAACTTTTGAGTAAGATTCTTGATGACTTCGTCTTGTTTTTGCGCCTTTTGTTTCAGTTGCGAGTTATGTTTTTCTATATTTTCACATCTTCGCATTGTGTCTTCAACCAGGCCTTGTAAGCTTTCGATTATCCGGGTTTGTTCATCCATTTTCTGGTGATATCCCTTTCTCTCATCAGTAAATGCACTAACTGCTGTTAGAAGTAGAGAGTCGTGTATATGTCGTTTAGCTTGGTTATGCACTGGTAGCTTGACTCGCTCCATCTGTAGAATTGAAAAAGATATCGTTCCCTTTAAACACACGAGACGTCCATGTGACGTTGTTTGGACGTACTGGGTTTTGGCTTCGTATATTTATCTATTCGAGTGCCGCAAATGAAAACCCCTGTTTTTTGTTGTTGTTTTGCCTAACTTTGCCCTATTTTAGTGTTTTCAACAGTTGATATTGTAGAAGATTGTGACGTACTTTGCTATGAATGTACTTACATAAGTGAGACAACCCAAGTCAAAATAAGGACAGCGAATCGTCACAAAGTTGCAATGTCTGCTTTTATGCTCCTAAAAAACGAAAGGTATAATACAATCGCAATGATTGATTTGAATTTGAGGGTAGTTTTACTAAGCGAGTTGTAATATCGGCGGATCAAAAACCAGTAGGCACACGACGGTTTCAACGTCTTTTCAACGTTAAAACATTGTAAAGATGTTGAAAGAAAGTTAAAAAGACTTCTCGTTATCGGTCGGGTGAGAAATCTTTTTTAGGTCACCCGGCCGCAAAAAAAAAGATGTTGTGAATGAGTGTGAGAATTTCTGAAATTTTGAAAAATCAAACAAATAAGTATCTTTAACAAAAAAATTATAGTTTTGAACTTAAACACACTATCACATCCTAGGAAAAATGTAAAATAAGTATTTTTTCCGGCCTCCCATATGACTTTTTTTTTTCGTCACCCGGTAACGCGGAAACAAAGAATTTTTTTCCGCCAAAATTTGTTACCCTAAGGTATTGTCATAGAGCGATAGAAATTTAATCATATGTTCACTATCTTTAATCAGACAGTTTGTAAAATTAGCTCGCATCAGAAGGTACCTCGTAATCCATAATACAGCCAGTCCAAACACATTTCTTTTGTAAACATTTGACTTTGAGTGTTGTTTGAATCATGCGATCAGTTGATCTCACTGCTGTTTTCTATGATAACAATCATTTAGTTCTGGACATTTTTGTACGGAAAAGTCGAACTATAGTGACAAACATTGGGCTTTTGGGATGTTTCCGTAGAAAAGATTACATAATACATAGTTTCATTACGTCATTTTTCCTAACGGAAACACCCAAAACAGAGGGCAAATTCCGGATTTTTCGGGTGTCTTCGTTAGGAAAAGTGACGTAATGCTAACTTACGCAAATCATAAATTGAGAAATATTACCTATTATTATTTTAGACAGAAAATTTTCCTAGTCTCTAAAAGACTTTTTCTCGCTATAATCAGTTTTATGCTCAAATACTCGAATAACTCACTGACAATCAATCGATTTGAGGCGAAAAAAAGTCATTATTTTACCTTTTCTACTTGGTATGGGGTCATACAAACGCTGCAACTAAATTCTGCTTCATTGTGTCCTTCCCTAATAAAAAATGGAAGTAGAGAAGTTTTAGGGATCGATTTCAAACCTACGGCGCGCGAGCAGGACGTTTTCAATTTCTCCCCAGTAATTCTTTATTAGCCTGTATACTTACTCTAGTGACACTCTAGAATTCACAGGCCCGGTGGGACCCCCTCGTACTCACTGGAAATACAGGCCCAAAAAATCGTCCCCGGTGATAAAATAGCATTGAAACTTGTCCCAACTGGAAAAAGGCCCATCCCCATTGAAAACGCAAATTTTTTTTATATTCCCACTAAATTTGGATTTAAATGTCTAATCCCCACCAATATTTCAAATAAAGAACAATAGAATAATCCCGTTGGATTTTATGTCTCTTTATTTATCCCCACTGGCAAAATAATTCCCACCGGGGTGTATTTTAACTTCTGATTATGAAAGTATAGACCTTATAAGGGTTAAAGTTAGAGGGCCAGAAAAAGTAGGTGTCGTTATTTGACTCATCTGCATAATGAGTAGACACGAGTTCTTCGACGGGCATAACATAGTCTAGATCTAGACCATTAATTTCACATATAAACCACTACAAAACATTATACAAATAAGCACCTAGTAACATTGCTGTTTTTCTCATTTATGTATGCATAAAACACTTTTTCTTTTTTTTATCTAAAAATAACCTTTTGTAATTAAGAAGAAAAATATTTTACTCATATTCGTTAAAGAAATATCTTTTATTTGATATAAAAATCATGAATTTTATGTTTTTGAGAAATCTGCGAAGAAAATTTTAAATTTTTATACCTTAAAATCCACAAAATAGTCAAAAGTGAGCAATGTTTCCATACCTTTTGGACTTTTCGATTCGTTCCTTTTCATAATGTTCCAAGCATGCTTTACACATAAGATGCTCACAAGGTAATTCTGTAGCATTTTGAATAATACAAAGGCATATCGGACATTCGAATTCTTTCCTTTCGGCTCCGGCAATTTCAAACTGAAAACCAGTTGGTATGGAATCTATTTTATCTAAGCATTGTTGACATTTATTGGAGGTCGAATATTGAGATATCGGTGATATACAAATCGAACATCTGGGTATATCTTCCTCAGTTTTGCCTATGGAGATGTCCTCTTCCTTCAATATTTGGTCTTTTGCTCGATGAAGCCATTCAATCGCTTCAATGAAATACAATTTTAAAAGACGCAATCAAAACTATGAAAGCAAACTAAATTAACACTACTAATGCTATGTCAGTGCTTTCTTTCTCTTTTGCTTTGCATTCGATCGATACCCTTCCGTTTTGTTATTATCAAGTCATCCAATTTCTATATCAATGTAATATGATAAAGTTGTCATGGCGATGTAAGATGATTGAAAAAAGACTTAGCTTTTTCTTAAATAAATAGGCTATTTATCAGAACAAAGACATTACAATCTCAGTTGTTGAGATGGTAATCACTTTTACTTTTAGACGTCGAATGGCGCGTACACTGTATGTACGTCAGGGCGCTCAATTTTTTTGGCAATAAAATTTTAGAGATAGCAAAATTACAAAGGTAGCAAAATTACAAAGATCTCATGATAATATTCACAAAAGGGTAATACGTCTTGAAATAACTGACGCTTAAAAGTGCCCCCCTCCCTTACATTCTTTGAGATTACCCTTAACTCATTCGGCGCCGTGAGCCTCTCTGAGCGGCTTTCAGTTTCTTTCGAAAACACTGTGAGTCGCTGAGTACGGCTTTTCGATGAAAGCAAGATGGGTGTAATTTTGAGGGCACTAGGATGCCTGAATAACGCCAAATATCGAATGTGCTTTCCGTTATTAATCATATTTTTAAGTTGCAATCGTGTGATTTAGTTTATAACAGATTATAACAGTAACAGTTTATGACCTTTTCCAATGTTTACATTTTGTCACGAAAATGTTTGGCGCGCCAAAAGGCTTTTTAAGCTTTTTAATACTAACTTTTTTTTTATAATGCTAACTTTTTTTTATAATACTAACTTTTTTTTTATAATACTAACTTTTTTTTTATAATACTAACTTTTTTTTTATAATACTAACTTTTTTTTTATAATATCAACTTTTTTTGTGATACCAAG
>JAUJPO010067435.1:0-12196 GCA_032270745.1 Tiaropsis multicirrata
AAAAGGTAGTTTCCCTGTGCTAAAGGGAATTTCCCTTAAAGTTAAAAATACAATTTTAAGCCGAATAAGATTTTTCCCGGAAAAATTTTTCGGCCAGTTTTTAGAAGACCTTACCCTCTAACATTAAGCAAAAAATCAGGAAAAACTAACGAGGTAATTTTGCATAAAGCCCAAAAAACCCCTTTGACTAAAATATGCCGAATGAGATTTTTTTTCGAAAATCGGGCTCCGTCACATTTTGAACTTTGTGCGTCTTTGTGCCAAAAATCAGAAAAATTGAATAAACCAATCACGAGAAAAGTTCATAACAGACGAACGAACGAACGGACGAACGAACACAGGTTAATTTATAGGACCTCCTCTGGTAGGTCCAAAAAGGGGGTAAAAACGGGAGAATAAAGGGAGCTTTTCCAGAAAGAATCCATATTCCCACTGTTGAGGAAGTCGATTTTTCTTAACACCAAACCCCCTGGGTATCTGTGCTGAAAATTTCGAACCCCCTCGATATCATTGGTCCTCAAATTCTTACTCCCCTGGATATCCTAGGATATTGAAATTCTTTAGCTCCACCCCCTGAATATCCTTGGTCTTTAGATTCTTACTCCCTGGATATCATAGGATATTAAAAATTTCAGATCCCCCTGGATCCTGGATATCCTATATCCTCAACAGGGGGATACGGACCTCCAATTTCACCAACAAATACGCATAACACTTACCTTTGTTGTCCCCATTCGGGGTACCATCTCGTACTTTCGTTGATGTCGTATTCGGTATCAATGCTTTATCGGCTGAAACTAAAGCCGGGCTTTTCCTTTTCGGTAATCTCATCCGAGCTTGGGCGTACGAATAATACAACGAGAAATTACTACCGATCACTGAGACGGGCAAAGCGACGATTAGGACTCCCGAACATGCTGTTAATCCGCCGATGATACGTCCACCTAAAGTGTCTGGTGTGACGTCACCGTATCCGACGGTTGTCATGGTGATAATGGCCCACCAAAATGTTTCAGGAATACTTGGGAATTTTGTGTTGTTCTAAAATAACAAAATATGATAATTTCATATCCAAAACGAAGTGCCTCTTTAACCTGGCCGAAAAAGGCAATATTTATGTTCACATTATAAAAGAATGGCAAGCTAAATAAACAAAAAATGACGTAATACTAGATCACCATTGGCTTAGAAATAAATGACGCCATTCGTTTGGTTAAAAATGACGCTATATGTCGCACGGCATCGAAAAAAAGTAGAACAATATTTTGAGCGCAGCGCTTTTTTTCCAGTGACGTAATCTTTTCTAGGATCTAAATCACAAAAAAAGTTGATGACAATGAAAATTCACTTTCCTAAACGCACGAAATTTAACAGATGAAATACAACAAGAAAAAGACAACAGAAAAAAAGTTAGAAATAGCGAGGTTACACGAGAGGCTATTTAGGACATTTGGCACGTCTGTGGCGGCCTGTACATAATTTTTCTAAGCAAAACTTGTAAACGAATTATGTACAGGCAGGCCACTACAGACGTGTCTAACGAGCTAAAGAGCCCTTTGCGTAATCTCGCTAATAGCAAACAAACCTGTCCACTTTCAGCATAAAAGACACACGTTGAGAATATCACCATGGGAATGAAAACAATGATGCATAGCAGAAGCAGTTCGTTAGCGCTAGCTTTCAGAGTCTGCGCTATGACCTGCATTCCGCTCAAGTTCTTGAAGAACCTGAACAAGCGGAACACGCGCAAGAGCCTGGTGACGAATAAAACGTCGAACGCCTGCGTGTCCGCTGTGAAGCTTATGTAGAATTGAGCTGTGGAAATGATGTCGATCCAAGTCATGGCGCTTTTGAAGTATTTCTTCTTTGACGGACAACACCAAAGACGTAACAGGAGTTCCAACGTGAAAAATGCGCAGTAAAAATATTCGAGTTGATCAAAAATGTGTTTTTCTTCTTCAAAGTATTTGACGGTTTCGGCACAGAAGGTTGTTAATGACATCAAGATGATGACCAGGGATATGAATGCACTGACCTACAAAGTAATTTTGTAAGAAAAACAAATTTTGAAAACTGGTCTGTACACAGAGCCGATAATTATGGAAAAATCAAAAGTTCATTCCCTTCTCAGCAGACAAACAATGTCTTTGGGCTTTTCCAGAAAAAAATCCATACACTCACTGTTGAGGATGTCGATTTTTCTCAACATCAACCCCTTGGATATTCGTGCAGAAAATTTCGAACCACCCCTGGATATCCTAGAATATTGAAAATTTTGAACCCCCACCTCTTGGATATCCTTGGTCTTCAGATTCTTATCCGCTGGATATCCTAGGGTATTGAAAAAAACGTCTTAAAAACTGGTCTGTACACAAGCCGATATCTATGGAAAATTCAATAAAGTTCATCCCCTTCCCAGCAGACAAACAAAATGTCATTTTAACATTTTTTCAACGTGGATTGGACGTTAAAACAACGTTCTATACCGGCAGGGATTGCAGTTTATTTCAAATCAAAATTTACCGTGTAGTAAAGTCTCTTAAACAAGTTTGGAGAATAAAGCATCGAGACAAAAATTTGTCTCTTTTATTCAAAAGTCTATTCCCCATTCGCAATATCTAGTTTGAGTTTTTTTTTTTTAAGCAGCATACCTGAGCATAGACAGATGAAAATGGTTTCTCCAAAATGGCCCATAGACGCGGCCGAAAGGCTAACCATTGGCTCCATAGTGATTTATGATCGACCATCGCATTATACACTTTCGATTTCGTCCCTCGTGATGACGTCAGCAAAATATCATTTTCTTCAGCCTCGTTCTCGTAATCGTCTTCGCCGTTAGCTAAAAGAATCGAATTTGAGTTTCACAGTTTTAAAATCGGCAAGAACAGTTATTGCATTTTTTAACACATTGGCTTCATTGGCAGTTCACCCGGGAGTGGCGTCTAGGTCCCTTAAATAGATTATTTTGTTTACTAATTTACTAAAAATTCTCACAATCTTAACTAAAATCTTCAAAATTATTACCCTTTGAGACCCTTTCGTTTTTGTGTGTTTTTGTGATCCTTTAGAGAGACTTTCGAAGCCTTAATTTAAAAAGGTACCCTCATTCATACAGCTTGCACACACCCGTCACTGTTTTTACCCGCATATACCCTCTTCAACACTTGCACTATTTGGGTCTTGAGTCGATTACTTTAGGATGCGAAATAAAAGTTTTACTAATTTAATATCCGAAAACCTAAATTAGGTTTTTTTTGTTATATATTTTCAGACAAATTATTCAAAATGTCAAGGAAAAAAAGTCCATCATATATGTTTGTCTGCTTTTAAACCCTATTGTTTTTCTGGAACCTTATAATAATGGACATACTGAACATGTGAAAAACGAATCAAAGAACAAAACAAATAGGATAAAAATCAGCGGGTTATCCATACACAAGACTTTTTCCAACGTTTTTTTTTATCAAAACATTGTAAAGACGTTGAAACAACGTCTTGTGCCTGTTGGGATGAAACGCCTTCGAATGACAGTCACGTGATGTACTTTTCAACGAATCAGATATCAATTCTTTGCCACGGAAAGTCATGTGATGTACTTTTCAACGAATCAGATATCAATTCTTTGCCACGGAAAGTCATGTGATGTACTTTTCAACCAATAAAATAAGATTTATTTATTGCAAGGGGAAAACAAACACCATGGTTTAAATCACTAAAAGATTATGTTTACTCATTACACATAAATTAATCTTTAGTAAGTGTTCTGTTTTCCCCCAACTGTGACGTCATGCCGTGGCAAAGAATTAAAAATTGAGTACCCTATGATAGACTCATTTGTCAAAATTTCAAAAAAGCTTGAAAAGCATATACCGAACAACTTATTGTCCAAGCGACCCCTCATCCTTTACCATACCGTCAATAGATATCAACTATGGTTTTACTGTCTCCTCATCAATATGTCATCAGCTCCGTGAGTTTTTTATGAATGGAAAAATCTAATGTCGTTTCAATTCGGGTGAAGTACAAAGTCATTGTCAAAGTTGTCATCGTATATTGTCGTTAGTTTTTCATGAATATATATAAAAATCAACTGTCGTTTTTAAAGTCGGATGTAGGTAGTTCAAAGTCATTGTCAAAGTTGTCATCGTATATTGTCTGTATTGCACGCTGAAAAATATGTAAAAGTAATTGTCGCTTATAATCTTTGGGTTGCGTCATCGTGAATTTCGTAAAGGGGGGAATCTCGCAAAAACTTATTATGGTAAGATTAAAGTTAATAGCAGATATTCTCAAATAAACAAGTACCTCTTAGCTTAGGGCAAAACATAGTCAGTTAGTTAGTTAACTGTTTAGTTGGGCTAAAAAGTTTCTCCTGTAATCGGTACACGTAGAGGAGCATACAACTACCCTGAATAGCAAAAACTTGGTTTTAGGCTATTTTTTAAACTGTTTAGTCGGATAAAAGTAACTAAAATATTTCTCCTGATAAGGTAGACAGTAGAGGAAATATTTATACCCTGTGCATGTATTTCATCAAACATGGACAAATTTTTGTGAGCATCGCGATGTTGTGTATACGTTCCCCAGCAACAAGGTTCCATCATTAACTCATCTACACCCCAAAATGCCAACTCCTAAAGAAAAAAAGATTCTTCAGTACAAAAAGTCTCTAACAATCGCTTGAATAAAAGAGACAAACTTTGTCTAGATGCTTCGTTCTCCAAACTCGTTTAAGACACTTTACTACGGAAAACTTGAGTGGTTTCAAATTGACAGGTCTACAACCTCGATTAGAGAATCAAAACAGTAAAACTTGACATACCGGGTAACCCAAAAAAAGAAGTTACAGTGCTTGATGGCCCCGGAGAGCCGAACAGATGGCATTCTTATTAATATATTTATTCCATTAGAAAGAGATAAGTCTAACTTAAATTTTGATGTATAACTTTTTAAATTTATTTACCAAGTTATAAGCTTTTAAAATAAACAGTCACTTTTAAAAAGGTGTATCAAATTTAGCAATTTCTCAAAATGGCACTTTTTTACGAGTTTTACGACTTCATCAATGAAGTATTTAATTGTTTGAAAATAATTAGTGAAATAAAATAAACAAAATAGGAAAGGAAGAAAAATTTGGCAATTTTTTGCAATTAAAAAAAAAAAAGGTTCCGTGAAAACATAAAAAATGCCAAATTCGATACCACTTTTAGACGTTGCTTCAGCGTCCTTACGATGCTTAAAAACGTTGAAAAGGCGTTAAAAATACGTCTTGTGTCTGCTGGACGAGACAAAAAAGATCCATGGAGACAAAACCATTGGGCGAATGTCTACCTATAGCAGACAATGCCCCTAAACCAAACATCAAACACTATACGGAAACATTGACATAAAAAAATTTTACGACAGTGACTTTTTTAAATATTGCCGGCCGGGTATTTTACCTGCTCAAACAAAGGCCCGCATACATCGTTCGGACAATGCAGTTTCCCTGTCCGACAATAATTCAAAATGTTTGCAAAGCATTGTGGGTGACGATCAAAGAAAAATTCGTTGCCTTCCGGATCAAAATCCGCCATTCTTAAGGCTGTTTCCGCTATCCAATATAACCGGGTATCCGGAAAATTTTGTATGGTGCTGATGTAACACTCGTGGCGTGTCCCGCCCACGTTTATGATGACGCGGTCTTTAGTTTTTCCGCCGCCCATTGTGGCTAAGGATGTGGTGACACAACTACCAGGTAAGGAACAGTTAAACATTTTTGCTTTTGTGTACAATTTATTTCCAATCGGTTAAACTCTTTCTGGTTTTACAATTAATATGCGATTGGGTTGAAAAATGGTCGCAATCCTTTGTTTTTAGTTTTGTTATGTGTAAAGGAGTGTGCAATCTATTTCGAATCGGTTAAACTGGATTTCAGCTTTTCCACTTTCTGTCAATCTTTAATTAATTAAATCTCTCCACCGCTTACAAATACAAATAGGCGATTGTGTTGAAAAATGATTCAAAATATTCTTCTGGAAATTGAAGATGATAATTTGGTCAATTTCTTCCAATCCTTAATAATTAATTAATGTCTCCGGTGTGTGTAAAAAATTGACGATGATATTTGTTTTCAAATATAATGCTTATAATAATGAAGAAATCAATGTGATGTGAAAATCTTTCAGTTTGATATTCTCTTGTCTCTTGGTAATAAAGTAACGTGTTCCATTTCTGTAGTTTATATCATCCAACTTAATGAGTACATATTATTTTATTTTATGTCCTTCATTTTCACTTGTTTTTCTCTAAGAAGAAGTTAGATGCAAAAAAATGATAACAAAAAAAAGTAAAAGTATAAAAAAATTCCTATTATACGGAATACAGAAATGTAAAAAAAAGACAGCTCATTCGCGGGTTAAAAGAAATGCAATCGAAAAATATATATAATTTAATACAAAAAGAACTTCTCCGAGACTTATCAATAAGATAAAGGAGATAAACATTGACTTTCTTGACTAACTGGAGGCTTTAGCCTTTAGAATTTTGTTCTACTGATAAAATGAAAATTCACCTTGAGACGAGTAACCCATATATTATGTAAATTCCCCATAAAACAACTTAGTTGCCAGTGCTGGAGTTGCCACTGGGGAAAACTACAAAGACAATTTACCCTGAATAGCAAAAATAATTTGAAGGCAGAAACTTTTAGCATGTTCAGTATGCACTGCATGATTATCCAGGTCAAATCTACCCTCAAGCCGTGATATCCATTACGTAATCTTTTTTATGGAAACATTCCAAAAAGCAGGATATTAATTAGTGGCAAACTCATAACGAGTACGTTATGGATATCATGCATATCAAAGTACCGCCACCGTCACCGCCACCGCCACCGTTGGAATTTTAGAATTTTGAAAAACTTCTTCAACCCTACTATATCTAAAATCAATCTTGTTGTTTTTGACACACATCGTCCAAATAACATTCTGACATCATAACTACGTTCTGCGCCTGCTCCTGTTGTCCTGTTAGCTCGTATATCAATAGCAATGTTTAGACTATCGCCACACTTCTCGAACACCCTGCCTGACAGTGGTTGCTATTCGAACACAAAGCATTGCGGTGTAAGCTCGTAATCAAAAAGCCTTTACACTACCAATCGGCAGAATGTCATTATAAGATTAGATTATAAGAAGATTTGTAACAAGAAATTTGAAGAGGAATTCAAAGTAACAGAAAATATTTATTTTTCACCATAGCCTTATCCAAATGGTGATGTAACGTGTATTTATTTTGGCATAGCTTCTCCTATTTATCTAGTTCAGGTGAAAAATAAATATTTTCTGTTACTTTAAATTCCTCTTCGAGCTTCTTATACAAATATTTTATTACAAAATCTTCTTATAATCGAAGGCTGACAAAACTTTTTCTTGCTTTGAAGAAGGTTAAATCTGGAAACGTTATGTGAACAAAGAAAATGGTATTTCTAATCAATTTCTATGCTGATCAATATAAAAATTTCTCTGTATTGCCACGAAAGAGTCTTGTGTCTGATTTGTGTATAAGTGTATTCTATGTTCTTTCTTAAATTCTCATAAATGTATCATTTTTGGACAATCTACAAAAAATCAAGAACTTTTCTCTTTTTTTTATTCACTGTTGTTTATCCCAATCTGCCAAAGAAAACGTTCTTTCAACATATTATTTCAACGTCCAAATAACGTTCTGACGTTAAAACAACGTTGTTTGGGCAAAAAAACAACGTTCCAATCCTGCTGAGATACCCCTAGGAAAACAGTAGTCTGTTTTTCATTAAAATATCCCACAGCTACGTCTTTTCTTTTTTCAAAACATCCCAAATATTAGCAACAACACGCAAAGAATTTTCTAGGCCAAATAACAAAAAAGAAATTCATGGTTTTTGAAAAAGAGATACGCGGTTAACTTAGAACATTATCATGACCTTGAATAACAAGGGATACAAAAATATTTTCAGCTTTTGAAAACATGTATATAATTTGCATATCTCATCGGTTGCATTTTTGATCGGCAGAAACGTTAACGAGAATAAATGTCGCGAGAGCAACTTTCGCAAACCTCGCAGATTTGACCCTTTGTTTTCGCGAATTTATTCTCGTGAAAAAATTGAAATGGATTACCGTATTACTTCGAATAAACGCCCCCTTCTTTTAAACGCCCCCTAAAATAAACGCCCTTATCGAAACAAGGCTGATTTGAGCTTTGATTCGAGGGAGATGGGTGTTAAGACACACCATAACAAGGATGTCTTACTATTTTCTGTTTTATTTTGCTTATACAATCCTTTTTTCTAAATTTCAGCTAGAATAATTGTTATCGTGTTATAGTTGTTATCGTATCAAAATGTGTCTCACATTAACCAATAACAATACTTTGCGTTGAATTTTTTCAAATTATTAAATTAACTTTAAACGCCCCCCTTGCCCCTAATTCTTTTTACCTCGAACTTGACCTCAAAATCAATTACTATAGAATGTTCCACAAAACTCCTGATACAAAATAATCCGTGTTATATTAAGCCAAAGCAACAGCCTCAACACAAGCTCAACAAATTAAAAAAGGCCAATTTTTTAAGCAAACTAAACACGAGTAACTAATCAGTGCTTCTTTAGATGGAAAATATTAATGAAAAAATTCTTTCCGTAAAGAAAGCTTTACACTTTACAAGAATCCAAGAAGCCTTCTAATGTTCTTAGTATTTTTGGTTTCAAGCCTTAAAATGTTCTTCGGTAAGTCTTTTAAATCATGTGTACATAATCAAAAAAGAAAAAAAAAGTTATAAATATTTCTATACTCTTGATTCTCAAAAGCCTCTAAAATGTTCTTAACAACATGTTGTTAATTATTCTTGTCCTCGAAGCCTTGTGTTCTTAATATATACTTTGTTCTTAAGAAGAAAACGTGTATTTGTGTGAATAATTATTGAAAAATCTGCGAATGAAAACTACCTATTACGTAACAGTTTGCATATATTAGAACTAGACCTTGAAGACTTGAAATGGAATGTTATTTCCAATACTTTAAAGCGTGATAAGGCCATCCTATCCCAGTTCACGGGTGGGCAAAATTTTCCTCACCCGGGCGGCCGGGATTTTATCTTTTTCAAAATTCGAGTCATTTGAGTTTTTCTTTCGACAATGTTGAAGCCTCAAATTCCCTTCTTATTGACTTTAAAACCAACAGAATTGTTTTTTTAAGCTCATTCAGGAATAGCGAAAATCAAATGATACATAATATCATCATAATAAAAAAAAGCCGGCCGCGGACCAGAAACAATCGTTTTTTTAGGATGGCCTTATTTACAACTTTTGAGTTAGGCTCGCCCAACAGCCACAAAACGTTATTTTATCATTATTTCAACGTCCAAACAATGTCTGGCATTGGAACAACGTTGTTTATTGGACGTTAAAACAACATTCCCGTGCCTGCTGAGCTTGCTTCAATGCAAATCTTAAACGAATTTTGATAATATTCTTATTTGCAAACATTCTCAGCTATATCCTCATAATGTTCTTACGTTTTTTTATTACTTTCGTTTTTATGTATCATTTTTTGTGTAAGTTGTTTTTATATACAGTTGAACCCATGTAATTCAAACTCCTATAATTCGAAAACTCATACAATCCGAACAAAATCTTCGGTCCCCTCCGACTTAATCAAACTTAATCAAACTCCTATAATTTGAAAACTCATGTAATTCGATACTTATTTTGACACTCGGAAGGGGGTTTAGATTTGTTTTTTCGTACAATTTTCCTAAAGCAGACTTGTCTTGATTTGACTCCTAAAACAATTATAATGTATTTTTATAAGAAACAAAAAGTTCAAAATAATCAGCGACCAGAATCACCCCAGCAAAGACGTTTTTCAACGTTGTTTTAATGTTGAATCAACGTCGGGATTACCTTGGGTCAGTAATAACGCAAAAAGTAGCCTCACTCAGGCCATAGTCACAAGAAGAGAGATAGTCTGGAAACGCTCGGGCTGTCGCTTAAGCTTTTTACCTACGGGCAATGTTGAAAATGGAAGCGACGGCCCAATGAACATGCAATGGTTGTCAAAACACAAAATACCATTTATTTACATTTATTTTGTCTACTTTTGCAGGTCCGATGTCCTGAACACTAGCATTTTTGTACACAACAACATGAGCTAATAGAATTGCTTGCCGTTTCCATCTCTTTATGTGACTATTCTCATAACATTGGTTATCAGGCCACACGAGGAACGAGATTTTCTTTGAAACAAACTACGTACTGTGGCCTCTTTTTAGTACAGTAAAGAACTGCGATCGTTTGGTGCGTTACCCTTTCACAACGTTAGCCCAACGTGGTTTCGACGTCCGAGTAACGTTATGACGTTAGAACAACGTTGTTTAGACGTCGAAACAACGTCCCTGCATGCTGAGTTACAACCCCTCTTTCCGTTCAGCAAACAAGCGCTTTTTGTTCGTTTGTGTAGCTGGCGCGAATTCTTCATTTGAATTGAAAATGTATATTGCACGATTTTATTTTATTTTAATATAGAAAAGTAAACTATTTTTCTATATATTTTAATTCTACTAATTTTACCTGATTATGAAATTTTTTTTCGAATTACTTTATATATTTTTATAAATCGTAAAGCATAACAAGATTCTCACCAGGAAAATCAGTTTTTTTAACTGAATGAAAGAGGCTTTATATATTTATTTTTATTTTAAATTGATTAAGTAGCAATTGATGACGTCAGCAAAAAAGCATGTTTTGGTTAAGATTACTATTTTGTAATACTTTTATTAGTTCGAATACTAATATTAGGTTCTCTTTCGAGACCGCCCACCGCCCAGCCAAAATTCCAGTCCTCGTGACCTGACTTTTGCTTTGAAACTGCATTTTCTTCGAAGTTGATAATAAACTTTGCTTTTGAAAAATAATGTAATAACTCAATGAACTAATGTCGGGAAAAGCTCATAACCAACTAACTATAACTGCGTTTCTGCGATTCACTGGAATCCGGGCCCACCAGCCGCACCCCAGTCCCAGCAGAAAAACAACGTTTATTCAACATTGTTTCAACGTCTAAATAACATTCTGACGATTGAAAATCCATTGGAAAAATAATCGATTTTTATAACCCACAGGGTTATGTTTGATCCAGCCTAGTGAGATTTACACCCCAATGAACATTTTGTACCGCATTGGTTGGCGAATTAATTTACCCATTTCCCTTTCCAGCGTTGTTTTAACAAGCCAATAAATCGGTCCTAATTACTCCAGGCCCTGGGGTAGCTAACAATAGCCCGGCCCAGCAGACACAACTTTGTTGAAATATTGTTTCAACGCCCAACGTTGTTTTGACGTTAAATTAATGTTCCGTGCCTGATGGGGGCGGGGCGGGGCGGTGTAATTAGGACCGATATATTTGTTTTGAAATTAAACAAAAATCAATCCATCCATCCACTAACTCCAAAACCTAAGCACCAAAGTACCACCAGGTCTTTCAAATTTTAATCCGAAAAAAATAAAGAAAACAGGAACAGAAGAAACAAAACGTGAACAAAAAAATGAAGAAAAAACAAGACCCTAAAATATCAATTAAAAGAAAGTACTAAATGAAATATATTCATTAAAAGAAAAAAAAGTTCCGAAAAATAAAAATATGCGAAATAAAAAGGGAAGGGAGAGAAATCATACAGGTGGGGAAAGACGGAGAATTAAAAAAACACAACTTTTTTCGTTAAAAAAGACATTTTTTTTTGCTTCGCATATACGCGAAAACATTATAAGAAAAAATATATATCAAAATATATAGAGAAAAATAAATGAACAGTTTACGTGTGGTGAGCCCAGAAGGCACACGGATCCGAACATCATTGTTTCGACGTTAAGATGTTATTTGAATGTCAAAATAACGTTTACGCGCGCAAAACAAAAAATATGTTAGAAACAGAGTTTTGAAGAATTCCCGTGAAATACATAGACTCAACTCACCAAGTCGTTCATGAGCATGACGTTATCTTATTCGATACGGCGAAATTTATCAACGGCGGAGTGGTTTACATAACCTATATTCGTTTTCAATAGACCTTTTTCATAAATTATACGTCACGAGCAACGACTGCCTCGTTTTAAATTGAGCGCTATGGTAACCGAATCCCAAGGGAGCTTATCAAAACTTGACTCCATTGATAGAT
>JAUJPO010067446.1:0-12195 GCA_032270745.1 Tiaropsis multicirrata
GAAAGTTCGAGATAAAGAAAGAGATAAAGAGTCCACAAATGTTCAAGGGACCGAGATCTCTGTTCGAGATAGAGAGATTCCACTGTATATATAAAAAGATCAATAAAGCACCGAGAAAGCTATAAAACCCTTACACAGTATCACAACGCTGTGCAATCTGGCTTGATTAATCAGGCTACATTGTACCGAAAGTCCTATCACCAGAGCTTGTTCGCGTAAGATTTTCTTCTCTCAAATATAATAAGCGGCTTGGTTGCAGCTGTGTCCAATGACTTTATTAAACCAAATTCGCTTAACCGAATGATAATAATAGAGGTGTAATTGAGATATGATCTCATCAATTCTATTCAGCAAGTTAAACTGATATTAGTGTAGTCTATGATTTTTAAAGCTGTGGTTTCCATTTCAAATCTGTTGTTTACAATGTTTTAGCTGCCACAAGATATTGGCCTCATAAACCGAATTTATATGAAAATAAAACCTCCATTACGTGTATTCTCACATCACTTAACTGTTGCAGCTATACTTTTAGATTTACAAGGAAATAATAACCTTGAAAGCTTTCCTATTCCAAGTATTGAAAGATTCCAAGATACTACACTCTTACGTAGAGGTACCTTGCATGCCATATACAAATGACTTTTTTGTTTGCTTATTTTAACTCGTTTAATTCGAATTTAATTAGTGTGGAATTTTCGTTTTAATGAATTTTTCTCTGACCACAGAAATTTGGAAAGGAACAAGAAAGTAAGAGAAATGAGTTTGTTGCACTGAGCTGTTTTGATGGCCTGATAATAAAATTCTCACCACGAGGATGCCCTTCACCTTTCTATGGTAAAACTAACCAACCGTATTGCTTTTATACCCGCCCGCCGGCGAGAAAGCAAAGCGTTCATAAACGTTACTTGTTTTATCTTCAAAGGATACTGACGCAAGCAGAATTTAAACAGAAAGAATCTATCCAAGTTTTTATACAGACATTATATGAAAAAAGAAATATGCATTCATTTAAAAAAGGTTCTTTTAAATTTACAATTTGCTTATTCAGCTTATGGCGAGACATATTAGAATACAATTGCTTTAACGGCAACCACTGAAAGGTCTAAAAAGTTTCAATTTTCATTAAAAGTATGTACCATTTGCGGAAAATTCAAAGTTTCTATTACCGCATAAGGGTGTGTTTTCATTGTTTGCTTCTATTGTTACATTTTCAAAGTGACCACGACGAAATACTTGAGGTGCTCGTACATACATGCAATAACCACAGATTTCTACCTGAAATTATTGGCAAAAAGACAAATAACAGATTATAAATAGCGTGATACTCTGGTATAGAGTATTATTATTTAGCAAGGATAGCTTTTCATTTCAATAATATTGCGAGCTTCAAAACGAAATATTTCGTTTTGTAATCAGTAAAGATTAATGAACCTTGTCTGTTTCAAAGGAACGTACGATCCACTGCAAGCCTTCCTAAATCTAGCTAAATGTTATCGTTTCATATTAAAAAAGAACCGGATCTAAATATGCCAGTTGTGGCCAAAGAAGATCAATATCGCCTTTTAAATTAAGCAGGATAATATGTTACATCTCAGACACATTAAAGCTATCATCTTTGTTTTTGTTAAGCTTGCTTTGAACCTGCATTATATAAAGCTCTTGTTATTTCCCGGTAAGAACTTCCTTTCCCTATTTTGATGGGCATGGTTTTTAATTTTTTTTCTCGCTTTTAAAATGCTTTAGGCAGATTCTTTTGAGAATGGTGAGACTTTTCTTCCTGTCCATATTGTAGTCTTAACAAATATAAGCATAAAAGAACAAACCATATAAAAAAGGCAAAAAGCTAAGGACTTACTAAGAACCTTTTGAAGCCGATGATATGTTCTAATGAAAAACAGCCAACAGCTAGCTGAAAATAATTCTTTTTCAGAACATATTAAGAACATTTATGACTTGAATTTAAAAAAAGTTAAGAACATTCGAAGGCTTCGGTCAGAATGTTCTAATAAAAGCATTTGTGAAAGGGATTTGAGGTCACCCAGCAAATATAACCGTGAATTAGTTCCCAAAGAGCTTCTACCATGTAATTACCAAAAGCAAAGTTTTATCACCAAAACAAAATTCCTAGATATTTATTCACAGCAATGTTATCAGCACATTAGCGCAACGTAAAATACCGCCTCTATGAAATTTCCTCCTTTTTTCTCATTATCAGACAAAAAAGGAGGGAATTAGAGGTATTTTTGAACTTAAACGAGCAAAATTTTGGCATAGGTTCAACTATAAGGAGACAAGGAGTGCTGCGTATCCAATCAATAGACATTTTCCCAAGCCACATAATGGTGAAATATCTACTAACTATAGCTATTATCGTATTAACTTTGCGGAAACATCCATCTAGATTTTCAATTTACTTTTTTATATTGTCAGTAAAAGTTCTAAAGAATGGTCTTTTTCTCAATCTAAAAAATGTCCATTTTTCAGAATAATGTCGATCCTTGTGTTTTTCAGATTCACGAAGTCTGGAAAAGGTATGGTACACCCCCTACTTATTTTGCTTTAAGTACTCCCCTCGGGAGGGGAATGAATGAATTTATGCAATCTAAAAAATAGAGTTTTAAAGAGTATCATATTTTATTATATCTTTTCCAACGTATAATTTATTTTAAACATAATTTATCCATAAAATATTTTTCATATGTACATTTTTTGTTTAAAGGACGAAAAAAAAACTCTCAAACTTACAAAACAATACTTACCATCATTTTGAAGTTGAAACCAATAAAAAATCTGAACCAATTGTACACGTTCGAATTTTTTAAAAATAATTTAAATTTTGATTTCTTTTGTTCTATAAGTTATAAGATGATTTAAAACCCTAATAAAACGGGCTCTCAAAAATATAGTAATAAAGCTTGATGAAATAAATTATTTTATTTAAATTTCTGTTTCCAAACTACAAAAATATGATTAAAAAAATACAATTGATAATTTTTTAGGCGTAACTTTTCACTTTACTAAAATTACAAAAGAGAAAAATGAAATTTTCTCATTTTTAAAAAAACTTTCGTTTTTATTTGGTTTGCAAAATGATCCAAAAGAACGTACAGCGTAATTGCTTTTTGGAATGTATCTCGAAATTTAGAAACCATCCATCCATATCAGTTATGACATCTGCTTGGGTCTTTCTTTTGATCCTAAATTTGAACTAGAAACATAAATAGCGAATGCTATTTTAGGTCCTCTTATTTGAACCATTATGATCCAGTACAGTGCTTTTTAACTCATTTAATAATACGCAACACCAATAAAATTCCAAGTTTAAAAACAGTGACATCATCACTTCACACCACATTCATTCCTTTCTGACCAATCGTTTTGGAATCTGGCTGGCAATGACGTCATTTTGAACCAATACAAACACTAGCTGGTGACAACATGGTACTGCAGCATAATCAGCTCATCTCTGTGTATCTTCACTTTTTGTCATCTCTTCTTAGGAGTACATGCATCAAGATCCTTTGGACACGTTATCCGCTCGGTGCACAAAAAACATCGTCGCTCGATCGCCGATTTTCGTTTTGGCAGGTTTTCTGACTTTCCCGTTTCTTTTTAAAGCTAAAAACCATCCGTCTTCGCCGTCGGTCTTTTTCGAATACATATAAGACCAGAAAAGTTCGTAATGGTTCTCCTCAAGATAACTCCGCAGTAGACATTTTGAATTTGGCTTCTCCTGGAAAACAAAAAGAGACTACGAAAATTAACATTTTTGTTTGATTACATTAAGTCTGTAGACAAACGTCACCCTACTTAATTGACCCAGTCAGCCAAAAGCAAGAAAAAAATACCTTTAATCGAATTTTTGTTTATGATGAGGTCTGATTAAATTATGTTTTGCGATTAGTAAGAGTGTTCTCCAACGAAATTATTGACAGTATCATTGACATTATCTGGCACCTCTAATGAGTCACTGCCAGACTTGTTTGAGTCATATTCTACTTTTTGGAAGAAGATTCTTAGAGGTGCTTTTTCAAATGGTTCAATGTTTCAATAGCCTAGATTCTAAACTCCAACAATGAATAAATTGTTGCCCAACGTTGTGTATTTGCGGGATGTGGTGAAGAGGAGCTTTAAGAGGAGCTTTGGACCATTTGGACAATTGTTTTGATGTCCAAATAACATTCTGACGTTGCAACAACGTTATGTGCTTACTGCTGGGGAAGATCTATTCTTAGTAACTTGACACACATTCTAAGATTAATGGACAACCTCCTTCGTCCGGTGGTGTTATAAAAGCTCTGCTTACCCTTGTGAAAAGTTTCCTCTTTTTATTGATGCAAATGTATTGATTAGCTGCTTCTCCTTTCAGTCGTACCGCGTCTTTTGACATCCTCTCAATGACAAAAATAACTGGAAATAGAAATGAAAAAAGAAAATGAAAATCTTGATCTTGAGAGGAAGAACGACAAAGAAATTCAGTCTTTGTTTTAGAATACTAGAGGCGACACGACGTCAATACGTATGGGTAGATCATTTTAGGTGGTCTTTTTGTTTTCACCCTCTTAAAGTAGATGGAAAATTTTCCATTTTTAGAAACCGCTCAACGAAATATTCCCATAATAATTTCTTCAGGGAATTCATGTTACGCAAACACAATTTTATTGACGTCAACAGGCCGTCACACAAAAATTAACGATTGATTTTTATCAAAATGCTGATGACTCAAATGCATAATAATAATAAATGTCAATAAATGACGGAGGAGAAAATCGATTTTTTTACGCATGGAAAGTAGAAATTGAATTTATTCAAAGCATCATGTCGAGATGAGCAGTGGTCGTATTTAATGGACATATATCTGACATATACCCTCATCACCTTTTCAGCTCAAAGTGTTATCAACTCATTTTATCTACTTTTTTTAGAGTTCCTGATAATGCTAAGCCTATTGACCATGTCGAATCCAAACTATGACAATATCCAATAATCAAAGTCACCATTTTATAACGATTGATTTTTTTATAATCACGATGTGTGATCTTGTGATCGAAATTATTTTTAAACTTCAATTTTCTTTTCTCTATGAAATCACTAAGAAAATAAATTTTCAAAATTAATGAATATGTTTTTGATTTATTTGACATTTTTGGGTATAATTATTTTTGTCGATGTATTCTTTTCGTCAAAGGTCATTTTGGTGTCACTCGCAATTTGTGCTACATTAAGCAGAGAGAAAAAAAGAAAGTAATTTTCTCCCCCCCCAATGCAGCAACGCAATAAATGATTGATGATGATATCCCATTTTGGAGTTTGATTTCGACATGCATTTTGTTTTGATCTTTTCCGCACTGCACAGAAAATCATTGGCTGCATCCTAATAACCCTTATAATTAAAAATGGTTAATTTCACTCTGCTTCTCCTCTTTCCTTCTTGTTTTCTTTATCGTTCCCATTCATTTTTTTACTTTTTTTTTAAAGAGTTGTCAAAAAGCAAAATTAACTTTCTTCCTCTCTCTCTGCTTTCTTTCAAAGTAAGCTTAAAAAACGCCAGGAAGGAACCTCAAGCTAAAAAAGAGTCTCTATAAATTGGAATGACCTGTCATTTCGGAAGGTAAAAAATCTCATATATAGAAAAAAGTTCATTTCTTTTTATTGTTCTTATGATAATTTTATACTACTGCTGATGGCCTAGTCGAACCAATCTCCGTTTCAATTCCTATACAAAATTGACTAGCTCAGATGAATTTCCACAATTCCTCGCCTCCTTTGTTCTTTTTATTGTTACTTTTTGTTATACACTTTTGACCGCGTGGCGCGACTAGCGAGGATTTTGTTGTACACTTTTGACCGCGTGGCGCGACTAGCGAGGATTTTGTAAGCGGATTGAGCTCAGTTAGTAGCACAGTTAGCTTGTTAAACGTTTTATGCCCGCAGTTTGATGCGGAAACGTAACCCTGCGAGAATCAAAGCGAGCAAATGCGATTCTACGGATATTAATTTTAGCTTGATTCGCTTAAACGCTGTGTTTTAATATATATTTGCTTTATATTTAAACATTGTCATATTCTCCCCTCCTCTCTCTTGTCGCTTTTATTATTATTCTTATTCAACTTTCTGTTATCTCCAAATTCCTTCAAAAAATGCTTTCTATCTCCCTCCTCTAGCTCTAGTGATATCTTGATTTCGAGGCATTTTCCTAATTAGAAAAGCAAATAGCTAGATAGGCAAATTAATAGTTGAAAATACACTTTAGTAAACATCATTGGCCTGATAAGAGAAATACGTGTAGTTTCCATGATCGAAACTTGAAAGTTTTGCCAAGAAATGAATATTTTCACTAATACGTCAATAAAGCGCAAAAATTAGCTTCACCGCCAATTGTTTTATTTTTCTTCCTCTTTTTAAATTGAAATCCTAGTGATTTTGATAATTGCTAGCGCGCGAACCCCCTCCAAGTTAATGCCTAAATTCAATTTGATATTTGGCGTGCATAATGATTTTATAATTTTTGATTCAATGACGGCTTGTTCACTTTTTAATTTAATGGTACCGCAAAAATTTTGTTTTTTTGTTCAAAGTTAACCAGGTAATCAATCATGGATACTGACTAAAGTGGCTATTCATATCATGGATATTTACTAAATGAGTTCTGTAAAATGGTCCCATAGTACCTTAATCTAGACTCTTAGTTGAATTCTCCATGATTCATTTAGTAATTGCAAGAAACTCTTAAGTTTCCCTGAAATCATTCTGGAATTTCTGAAAATTTCTTTATTGCATAGAATGTTGTTGTTGTTTTTTTGTTTTCGTACCCATGAGCGAAATGAAATTTTGAAACGATGTTGAGATGAAGAAAATATGATTAGAGTGAGCTTTGGTGACCTTGGTATTTTAATGGCATTAAAAACATTTTTACCAGGGAGATCGTTTAAGATCTCCCCTAAAACTTATATAATGTCCATAATGAATAAAAAGGGTCGAAATGACGGGCTTCCGTCCTTGTTTTTGAGAGTATTTTGTTTCAGTAATTTAAACGCGATTATACAGTTGGTTTTTTGAAAAAAACAAGCCGGAGGGCTCGATACAAAACAAGAGAGAGCTCTTCTCTAAGCATAATTTTTCTTTTGAAAAGCAGAATGATCTACTGGATTACTGGATTAAATCACTGTTTATAGCACAACGTATAGGTATTTTTAAAATAGGAGAAGAAAAAAAATCCATTGCGCCTTTTTTGACTGAATTACTGCCATGTTTTCAAGCTTTGCACTACTAGCAACAGGCGCCTCAGGTTCAAATCTAAAGCGACTAGCCCATGTGAATTTCTTTTTATTTTAATCGAAAGCTAACGGATAGCTGTTAAAGCTTGAAATTTTAATTCCTTTGCGAACATGTATGGAAATTTGGAAAATTGCCATGATTTTAGGTTTAAGATCACGAAATCCTACTGCAGTCAAAAAAGCCTTATGTTGTTGGCTGCTGTTCTGTTCATCGGAATGGAAAAAAAAACTTAACGTTCTTTAGTAAAAAAGTCTCTAAAAATCGCTTGAATAAATGAGATAAAATTTTGTCTCGGTGTTTCGTTCTCCAAACTCGTTTAAGAGACTTTACTACGGAAAACGGAATGGAAAAAAATCCTTACCATGCTTATCTTTCATATTTCGCGTGCCACCCAGTTCACCGTTGGGTCCCATCCTCAGAAATAGGCCTGTCTTTGAGCGTAAATAGGCTCTCATAGTGTTCGTTGGTGCATTTAATATAGCGTGGACCGTGCTCGGGACGTGGTCGTTGTTGTTGTTATGTCTCGTATTTCGATGTTTCGTTGTTTCGTCGCCATCGGTTTTATCGATGTTTTCCATCGCTTCTAAATCGAGGTCTATTGTTGAGGTGTCTTTTTCGAGTTCTTCGATGTTGCTATCGATTTTCTTTATGAATGTGGTACTCGATAAGTCGTCTGTGGAATCGATTTCTAAATTTGTTGTCAGGCTATCGTCTGTTGAGTCGGGTAGGAGTTGATGTTGGTTGCCTGTTCGACGGTACGTGAAACTCAGTGCTTTTTGCTCGTAACAACACGTGATAATGAATAGTCCGAATATCTAGAACAAAAAATACAGAAAAGAATGTTAAAAAGGTTTTTAAAAGATACACCCTTTTATCGCAGGTACCTTTTTTGGTTTGTAAAACACTCTCGCATCTCATACGGACATTGCATGGAGACTCTGCTACCTCTTTTTTTATGATTCTGATGAAAAAGTAGCATGGTTGCAGCAGCCATTTTGAATTTTGGCAGTCGATAAAAAGAACCAATCGAATTTCCTAAACTTCTTGTTTACATTTCCTTGTTTGTATTTGCTAAAACAAAATCTTTCTTGGTAGAGAAATATAGTAAAAATGCCCAGCGACAAAGATAAATTTTAGCCGAGGATTCCATTTTGGAATTCTCGCTGCAACCCAGCCATTATATCAAAATTAAAAAAAAGTGGCTGGTGTGTCCTATCTAATACTGACATTGCTTAAGGACAATTTGAAAGAATGTCTGTCTCTCATTTTAGACAGTTTAAAGGCCAATCAACCGAGAGGAGGTTCCTACCTAATAGTTAATTTTATTCTTATTGTGTGGGACTGATCAAAAGTTTCAAAAGAATTTTCTTTAACAAGCCAATGAGATTTTTTTGTTAAGCGACGGCGCGTACGTTTTAACGACGACTTTCATTTTTTTTTCAATATCCTTTTTTTTTTTGAATGAAATTGTTATAAAACTTTAAGAATTTTAACATCATATTAAGTTAAGTCGCGCTGATCGCATTTTAACCTTCAACTTGTATAACAAAGTCTATCCGCCCTTAAGGACATTTTCGTTAATGATATTCACAGGGTCGATTAAACTGTCGACTATCTAACAGGCCGATCTGATCCACTCTCTATCTCTCTCTCGCTTCAATAAAAAGAAAAGAAGGCCTCGACGAGTTAATCTATTGTTCAATTGACTATGCAATCTACCCAATGGCTCATATTAGTTGATTTAATTTCTGGATAAAAGTTTCGAATGCGGTCTTGATGAACCATGAAAATTGCACAATTTTCCCCTACACTTCTTGTATATCCTTAAATCGAGTCCTAAACTCTTTTGGTGTCATAGTACCGCCCCTTGAGCCATATTGAAAATCAATTAATTCTAATACAGGGTTTCTGGAGAAAAAAGCGGTACTCCATTAATACCGTTTTTTATCCAGACACCCTCTAAGAACAATGCAGCCAAGCCGCCACTCACATTTAATAGCCAATTAACGTTCATGATTTGGTACCAATAAAAATGTAAAATCAGCCATTAATTCTCGTGAGAAGCTGACCATTTTCAACACATCGATATTGCGATATTTTAAAGAAAAATCCCGCTTGAAAAAATCACAGCTCAAAAAAATATTTCTGTAGTATACCAAATGTCTGTTGTGTTTAAAATTTTAAAATGTTTTCTCTCCGTTTTTACACTTGTCCTGTTGCGTTTTTATCTCTCCTACTACTACTCTGCTCAAAAAGAAAGTAGCTCTTCACCACGCGACGGTTCGATGCGATCTGATTGAATTGCATTTTTCGCTAATAGCTAAAGCAACACATTTTGGTTGCAGATAGATGCTTAATGTCATTTACGTTTTTTTTTAATGGATTGTATTGTTTAGAATTTTGTTACCTTAATTGCGCCCATCTATCAAAAAGCATTTAATAATGGTTTTTTTTCTTGTATTGATATCAATACTTAATGATGGATAAGGCTCTCTTTAATTTCAGCGTCTCGCGTCTATCTATAAGGCAATCACTTAAAAAGCTAGAACAGGCAGCAACCATTTTGTTGTTTATTTCTCACACAGTATAGATTTATACCATCATATCTCTCAGGCATCTTATTTGCATTTAGATACGGACCAACTACCATCTTTACAGTATAATTACAATGAGATTTGATTTCTCACGCGATGTGGAATGGAATAATTTTCTCTTTTTTTTTTAAATCGGGTCATTTTGGAATTTTGACAAGATTTTATGCAAATTGATCTTGTGTACTTTTTATCTTCAATGATCTATAATGATGGAGTTTTTACTCCTCTATGAATGTATATATTTGAGTGAGTGAGACTCGTGCCCCCGAGTACCATTTAAATCCACGAATCATTTTATATCTATTCTGCCAATACCAATACCAGTAAAAGATAACATCCAAGAAAATTTATAAAATTCCCATTGATTGATAATGACGTAACTAATCACCTCAACCAATCGAGAAAAACCTATTTAACAAGTCCGTTTACAACGAAGACGAGACTTACCGCTTTTAATAGCGAATAAGGATATCGCATATTTAAGAATCACAACACTTTTTCTTCAACGAAATCCACGATTGCCAAGTTATTGCCGTCGCAATCTTCACCAAAATAATAAGCCTCTAAATAATATTTTTTCTCGATCTTCAAAGTCTTCGAATTCGAAATTTGTTCTTTGGGTGCAATGGTGCTGATGATGATTTTTCTTTCTTTCGTCTAACAAATAATGATGCCGCTCCACTACCATTCTTATCGCTCTTCATCTATCAAATGACGCAACCACTCTTTTGTGCGCTTTATTATCATCAAAATGATGCGTGAGAGTCAGCCAGCGAGCAAATCAACCAACCAATCAACCAGCCAACCAGCGTTGTATTGTAACACAATCAGACAATAACAAAACAAAAACACAATGGCAATAAAATACTTATTCTTATTCCTTGTCTCTTGTGTCAATGTTAATTAATATAAAGGTCGCTTTCTGTATGTGTCACTATGTAGATTCTCTACGATTCACATTTAGTTGTAAGCATCATACAGAAATCCTGAATATCTTTATAATATATAGAAAAAGTTGCTCATTTCCTGATACTGTGTAGGTTTAGGATGCTTACTATACTATTGTACAAAAAAAAAAGAAAAAATCCTTTCTCTTATTCAAAAAATTGTATTATCCAGTGACACCATTTATCTTTCAAAATCCCTTCATTGATGGTATCCCATTTTTTTTTTAAACGTGAAAGACAATTGATTTTAAAGCCCTATCTACATGATGAGACTACGAGACACAAAAAAGTTTTGTCGGTGGGTAGAAAAATTTTAACTCGATTTAAACTATAGTATGAGAAAGATTTTTTTATGATACAATTGCAGGACAGGAAAGAGATAATATTTTGTCATATAATACGATGGTTGGTTTTTTTTACTTAAACTTAATCTGGTCCGTAGTCTGCTTTTTCTCCCCCTCTTCTTGTTTATGTATATCATTTGAATTCATAAAATAGCCGAATAAATTGAAGTGGCTGGGAAGGCCTCCAAATAATTTTGAAAAGAGTACGATCCAAGTCCAAGTATTTTAAGGGAACTTTAACCAGATATTATAACTAAAACGTGCTGACTAAGCACTCTGAAATTAGCTAAATTATTTTAAATGATAAGACAATTCAATTAATATGAAATTCCAAGCATTATTTTTGCTTCGAAAAAGGTTTTTAGATAAGTTTGATGGTATTAGATTATATTTTTGCGCCAAAAACGAGACTAAAACTTTAGGTTAGCCTAGAGATTCCAAAAGTTGTCTGATTTGACTGAAATTTGACACACTTGTTTTTTGGGCAAATACTTACAGGTGATGTTTCAAAAAAAATTTAGAATTTTATCCCTAGGGACGGATTTTTGCGCTTAAACGAGGAAAGAATTCTCCTGAGAAAAGTTTGATAATGATGTTTTGTACCTGGTGCACTTAGGTTTATTTTGAAAGCCCACGATATTATAGGCCTCCAAATAATTTGAACAATATTTTTCAATTTTTTCAATTTCAATTTAATAATATACTTGCCTGCAATTATGAGAGAACAATAAGTAAAAAAATATAATAAGATTGAGCAGGCCAGGAAATTACCACCCAATAGATGTACACAATTAATCGATGGGATGGCAACCTGTTTCCTGGGACCAGGATAAATATTAAAACCGTATCAATAAGTTAGAATAATAAAATTCCTAAAAACTTAAATTTTTTTAACTAATAAAATCATTACAAAAACTATTGAAACATAAAAAACAACATTTGTAGCCTAACGATGGACATAGTCCGAAAAGCTTCGCTTTAAATATATTGTTTTTATGAATTTTTAAATTCTCTCGTTTTTACATAACATGA
>JAUJPO010067457.1:0-26543 GCA_032270745.1 Tiaropsis multicirrata
TCGCAAATCTGTAAGAAACACAAAGAATAGTTTGATACAGGATAGGCAAAAACCGAACATCGAAGGAAAATAATAAGGAGGAGGAAGAAAAAAGCCGTTTTAACAAATATTTCCTATAGATAGGAAATATTTAATAAATAATAAAGTAAACTGAAGTATTCTCCTTTAATACAGTGGATGAAAATTAAGCAAGAGGGGTGGGATTGTATTTATTCAGATAATATTCTGTGGTGATGTTTTTTAGTTCTTTGAGTTCTAGTTCAGAAAGTTTCTTGTCATCAAAATATTTTTGAAGCTCGTTCCATTGGTTTGAGGAAATTCTGGTGAAAGAGTTTAGTCCGAAGTTTGTTGTGTTGACGTTTGGACGGAAAATCAGCTCGATAATTTTGTCCTTAGTTTCAATCCTGTGATGAGTTTTTTAAATGTTAGATTTTGTAGTGAGTGGGCAGGAAGGTTTGCGTTAAAGTATCTATGAAGATAGATAGTATTCATCAAATTGACCTGGTCAAAAAAAGTGAGTAGTTTAAGGTCTGAAAAAAGAGGTGTTGCTGATGTTCTTGGACCATTGAAGGTCATTTAGTCTGATTGCAGTGTTTTGGAGGATTTGAATTCTGCGTGTAGTGGTGTTATCACACAAAGCCCAGACCTGTGCTTCGTACCTAATGTGAGAGGCAAAAACGGCATGATAAACACTGACTAAGGTTTTTGTTGGGACATAATGGCGAATAATTTGCTCTACGTAATTTGGTTGAGATTGCTGAAATATGGTGCTTCCAGTTAAGGTGCTCGCCTATGTATACACCAAGGTACTTAACCCATTTGCTTGGGGTTAGGATTTGACCATTAAGTTTAAGTCTGGGAATACTGTCCATGCATTTCCAAGGTGATCTAAAGATGACAAACTCTGTTTTACTAGTGTTCAGGGAGATTTTGTTTGCTCTGAGCCAGCTGACGAGAACCCTAAGGTCGGCATTCACCCTCCCACAGAGGGACCATATGGTTTCCGCAAAGTTCAACATGTGAGTGTCATCTGCAAAGTGGTAAATCTCTGACGTTCTAATGCTAGCATGGAGATCATTAATGTAAATAAAAAATAACGGGGGACCCAGGACTGAGCGTTGAGGGACCCCGTGTTTGATAGCCTTTGATTGAGATTGAGAGTTTGAAACAGAAACAAATTGTGAGCGGTTGGATAGATAGGATTTAAACCAAGAATTTTCAGTGCCACGAATTCCATAGTGGTCATGTTTGGAGAGGAGTATTTCATGGTCAACAGTGTCAAATGCTTTCTGGAGATCAACAAATACGCCACACGATTGTCAAGCTTTTCTCTGATTTTTTCTGTGATGTTAATCAGGGTATCAACAGTGGAGTGTGCTTTACGAAATCCAAATTGTTTCGAGTAGATTTGATTGGAGTGATTTAGAAAATTCATTACTCGAGAATATACAACTTTCTCATATATTTTTTCAACATTGGAAAGTAAAGGTATTGGTCTGTAATTAGAGACGTCAAGGGGAGATCCTTTGTTTTTAAAGACAGGAACAACTTTGGATATTTTGAGTGAGGAGGGAAAGATAACGGTTTCTAAGGAACGGTTAATCAGAAATGAGATATATGAAGTCTTGTTTTAGGAGTTTTAGGATTTTGACGGGAATACTATTGGGACCAGATGACTTGGATCCTGAGAAGGAGCTAATAATTTTACTGATTTCTTCTGGAGATGATGGCGCAAAAAATATTGATTTGTCTTCTAATAGAGTCCGCTATGGAAGTGAAGAAATTGTTAAACGAATTAGCTACTTTCTCAGGGTTAGAGGTCACTTTTTCATCGATTGATCAATCAAGAACTGATGATGTCAGTTTTACTTGCTTCAAAATGATGAAACCAAAAATAAATTCACACTTATCTATTTATTTTATTTCAAGGAATAATTTAATTTTGTTTTTTTAGCATCGTTGATGTTTAATATTTTGATTTGGGAGTGAATTGACATGAGGAATCACTTTGATTCTGTTGCGCTGTAGTAAGGAGTTTAACCAGCCAGCCAGGCGACAAGAAGGCGTTTCGATTTATTTCGATTTTTCGATTGCAATTTTTTGCTTGATTGTGTTCGATTGACAGCATCTGGCTTCACCAATACAGCCCAGAATTAAATATTAGAAAGGTCCTGAGCATGGCCCGCACAGTCTCAGGCTACTGTCAGGTTGGCTAATCTTGACCCCTCTCTAATCTACAGAAAATATTGTTATTTACTTTATAAACTTAATTAAATAATCATAAACAAGACTAATCTAAGCTGATCCAATATAAAAAACATAAAATCAAGCCAAAGAAATGGACTCAAAGTAGACCAGGCCCGTTTAATCAAACAAACAAAAACCAATTTTTCAATCGAACTTTGTCAAACTTAATCGAACTTTGTTCGTCGATTAGAGTTTGATTAAGTTTGGTAATCAGACTTAATCGAACAATTTTAGCTGCAATTTGATTAGTCCGATTACGCATCATTTTACTATTAAGAATTTAAAGAGATAATTCTTCAATATTTTGCAACAGCTAAATTATCTCTGTAAGGGATACACGTACTCTGTTTTGAAAGCCAGAGGGCCGTGGTAAAATCCGGTTGTTTATTACCGTAAATTGCCCCATCTTTGTCAACCCCTCCCTAATTCCGTCACCCCTATTTAAAAACAACACTTTTCTTTTTTGATGAGTTTTTTATTACAGATGCAAACTAAGATAAAAGGTTAAAGTTTTATATTTAACTGTCAGAGAGGTTCAATTGATATTTTCTGCCAAATTATAAGGGGTGACGAAATTAGGGAGGGGGTGACGGTGATAGGGCTATCTACGGTACTTTTAAAAACAGCCCGAGTGGAGGCTGTTTGTTTTGATTTTATAAAGCTGAAAATTTTGAACTTGAAACTGGAAAAGACAAAATAAAGACTTTTTTTGAGAAAATAAAATAATAGACATGTGGGTGGCTTAGGTAAACATTAGATTCAATTCCATCAGTCTAATCAAACATAATCGAACCTTTGTCAGACTTATCAAACCTAATCGAACTCTCACAATTTTCCGTTGAAATGGAAAGTTCGATTAGTGACTAATCAAAATCTTGTTGTTTGATTAAGTTCGACAAAGTTCGATTAGTTCGAAAATCAAACTGTTCGATTAACTGGGTCTGGAGTAGAAAAATTGGCAATTTCAAACATGTCTTACGGAAGAAGAGAAATGAAAAAAACTCTACCACCTCCATTATATTACACATTTTGTTTCTCCTTATGCTGTCATAACAAAAGGATTATTAAACCTAAATTTGGTTAAATTGTTTGTTTTAGAGGGGGGTCAAGGTTAGAACAGGGAGACAGGGGTGGATCTAGGTTTTTTTACAACGATGTCAGAATTATTTTTTACAGACACCCCTTCCCTAAAAAAAGTTTTTTTCTCTCTATATTTCCGAAGAAATAATACCCACCAACCCCAATCAGACCACACAAATAAAGTCTTGAAATCAATTAAAATTAATTTCTTACTCTCTTCATAATGAGTCATTTTTTTGGTTTAGGTGTGCAGAGTAATGTAAAAAAAATTACGGTGGCCCTAAATGTACAGTTGACATGAATGGGGTACCAACTACGTAGGAACAGCTCAACCCGTCGAGCATTTCAACCAATGAGAGGAGAGGAAACTGAATAAAATTAATAGGTTTTGAGGTCATAGATAAATCGTCGGAACATGTCGGGGCTTTCAGCAATACCATCTAACACAATATCCTGGAAAGGTGTTAGGACATGAAATTAAAGAAATTAATTGATTGACAATTATCACATTGTTGATTGGTTTGTGTATTAAAAATATGTGAAATTAAAACTATTAAAGTCGAATAGCTCTCCTTAGAAAATAAGGCAAAAATGTGATATAAACACAAAATATTTCAGTGATCAAAAATCTAAACTAATTTTTAACTATGGCTATTTTTAATCATATTTCATTTGAACTTTATGACGGAATTCAACCACGTCGTGCAAACTCTCTTTTGATTGGTTTTAAAATTTGGGTGGCCCCTTTTTTACCTGGGCAGAATAATCATGTGACCATGATAAAATAAATTCAGCAGGATAGCCGAGTAGTGTTGAAATCAAATTGGTAGTTTTCTCCTTCATGTAATCACTGGCAGATGGATCTGTTTGTTATGGATGTGCAAGAAGTAACTGTGCACGTTGATGGTACATTGTATGGTGGGTGTCTTAGGCAGCAAAAAGTTTCCACCGTATCTGGTACGGCTGTATTTAGAGGTTAGAGTCATTCTGTGTCCAGGATCGTATTCAATCGAAATGCCAATATTCTACAGACTATGGACGTGCTGTTGTGGAATTCTTACAGAAGTCTGAGAAAAGTAGAGTGAGGCGAGGGCAGAATTGCTGAAGAAGAATGAAAATAGAGGCAGATGCATTCTGGAGCAAGAAATAACATAATTTTTATTGAATTTTCACGCCAACCTCTGTAAGCCAGCTCACTGAAAGTCTTTGAGTGTACGTCAAAGATCTTAACTATCTGTTTTGTTGAACCATTAAAAGTGTTACCATGTTTTCTCGAGTTTTCAAGGGGTTCAAATCTATATTTATCAATCTAGCAACCATTTGACCTGGTTTGGAATTATTAAATTTAGCACATATATTGTATAACTTCATACATAATGAGTAAAAAAGCAAGATTCCCAACCAGGTCAAATGGTTGCTAGATCAATAATTGTACATTTAATCCCCTGAAAACTCAGGAAACCATGGTAATACTTGATGGTTTGAGAAGCATGCACAGAAAAAAATTACTTATTGAGAGACTGCGTTTATGATTATGCAATTTAAGAAATACCCTATTTTTATAGAAGTTGATCTGACTGTTTGCTGGAATAATTATTCAAAGCCACTAGCTGGTTTTATCATAACTTACTGCTAAAGATTTATTTATTGCATTGGTGTTTGCCTTTAAAGAAATGATACATATTTTATCTTTTTGACTCGGCTGAAACTGCTGCCAAACAGCAATTCGTTTTAAAACGCTAATATAAAGTCACCTATTATAAATTTATTTTGCAAAAATTTAACTTCCTTTAAGTAGTTCATATTTTAGATTTTAATTTCTGCAGTGTTGACCTTCATTTGTTGCAGGTCAGATAATGCAGAATTTAAAGACTATTGTAAAGTCGAATTGTTTTACTTTGTCTTTAGAAACATGAAAAAAAATCTAACATAGTCACTATCAGTTTTATTTAAAGATGGATAAATGTGATGGAAGAAGTGGGCGAAAAGACTTTCATGCTCCAGAAGATGATGACTGTTACAACAAAAGCTCTGAGAAGGAGCTACCACCCCACGATGCTAATAGTAGATTGGCTGCTCTATTTGAACATTCAGATTGGGATATTAATAATTCGCATCGAAAGAAAGAACTACCACCATTGAAAGACACTGTTTCAATATACAGAAAGAAAAATCCAAAAAAGCAGAAAGAACTTACAGAAAAATGGCATGAAAATACAAAGCCAGTGAAAGTGAAAACACAACTAAGTTTTGATTCTGCTGATTCAAGAACTAATCTTGTTGAAAAAGAAGAATTACCAAGTCCCAATGAAACATCACAGGAAAAAGCGTTAAAAAAAAGGACCTCGTTTGTCAATCATGGTTATGATACTAATAAAGAAAGTGAAAACTTAGGTGAAAGTACACCACAAAATGAGCGGAAAAACAGAAGGATAGAATTTGCAACTGATTATGAAGATGATAATAGGACTTATTCTCCGTCTTCTGTTCACAAGGAGAATATCTATAATGTTGTCTGCAGTAATACAGTGATGGAGATAAATGATGATAATAACAATGATAATGATGAAGACAAATCTAAGACTGATTATCGTAAATTAGCTTTGGAACTTGCATCCAAACATTCTTCTAAAACGAAGGATAATATAAAAAGATACATACTACCTGACTTTGTGTTGATATATGATGTACATGACTCGGATACACTCCATAAAAGTGAACGGGAGCTTTTTGAAAGAAAGATACAAGATGAAGATATTAATATTGTTTATGATATTATTGATGGAAATATGTATGTCCAATTGTATCCAATATTTCAAAGACTTTGTCAAGAAGCAGAAACAGTGGCCTTGGAAATGCCTTTAGAAGGGGTAATTTTAGTTTTTGTAGTTTGCCTTAAATAATGATATTATATCAAAATTTCAGAATTAGTTTTATTGCTAGAACACAGTTCAAAATTTGCCCTTTACTTTTATTGATGATTCTTTCTTTGATTAGTTTTTAGTTCAACCAGCGTTTGATGAAAACTTGGTTTCTTCTTTAAACAAATCAATGAAAACAGATAATGAAGGTATTTTTTGTTGTTTTCCATTTATCACAATTATTCGAAAGTCGTTGAACTTTAGCGCACAGTAGGTCCAACTTATTTGAATATTAAAGCCAATTTGTTAGGTTAAAAGACCGTACAAGTTAGTACTGCAAAACAAGAACATGGATTGGCTCGTATTTTTGGCTTTTTATGTTTTTATAAAGTTTTAGTATGTTTTACGTATAATCTGAATACGCTTTTTTTTCTTCCAGTGGATATGATTAGTGCTCCATTTTGCATGGCAACCAGAAAACTGTTTCACGGAAATGAAGATGAGAACACTTTTTTTAGATCAAGTCATCGGTCAATGCTGGTAAACTTAACATCCATTATTTGTTTTTAAACTAGCAAGTAGCTTTTGCTATGAACGTTCGGTAGAGCCAAAGCATGTTCTGCAAACAATACCAGTCCAGAAATAACATAGTGGGCACCAACTTTTTTCTTGCAACTCCCCAATCTCCCATGAAAAAAACATATCCTCCTCCTAGATAGGGTAATCCCCCCTGAAATTTGTAATTTGAAAATTTGAATTAGTTGCAACCCCTCCTTAACGGTCAATTTTTGAAAATCTTTAACCCCCCCCCCCAAAAAAAAAAAAAAAAATCCTGGGGAAGGGTGCCCACTAACTATGAATAATTGTCAGGGCACGGATCCTAAGGAGTGTCCGTGTGCAATTATTTAGCATTTTTAATATCTAATAAGTTAAATACCAATGATCACTTTTTCAGACACGAAACATCCTGGAAAACTTAATCATATCCTTTGACAATGACGAAGAAGAAAGCGGCAATGTTCGTAAAAGAAAAGGTTTGTTAATTTCAAAGCTACGAGACATTAATTTGAAAATGATTATTCAGGCCATTTTAATTTCCACATATGTCCATCTGTGGGTCTGAGTGTGTATCTTTGTTCACCATTCGTTTGAAGATTGAATCACTGATTTGAATTGATGTACCAGTTATTTGTTCAACGTGTTCTTCTTTTTTCACCTTAGGATTGACTTCACTTTTGCTTTCTGGTTCGTATAAAGATGCATTTGTGTTAAACGACCGTTCATCATTAGATAATGTTCACCCTTTAAAGTATACTGCAGAAGATGCAATGATGCAATTCCTACCTCACGATAGCCGCGCAGAACTTCAGAACACCTGGCTAAAGTGTTTGAAGTATCAGCCTTTGTGGAAAATTCGGAATTATTATGGAGAAAAGATTGGGCTCTATTTTGCTTGGCTAGGTATTTCGACCCTTTTTATTTGATAAAAATTCTTCTTTTTCTTTCAAAAATTCTATAGTTCACTTTCTAGATTTTAAGCTAATGAAAGTTTCAATGTTTGGTTCTTACGCACTAATTGGTAGTTGTTGTTTTTTCAGGTGTTTTGATTACTTCTTTGTGGATACCAACCATCCTTGGAATAATTGTTTTTGTTTATGGTTTCATTGTGGCGTAAGTAGTTTATCTCATCATATTATATTTTTCTTTATTCCCATGAATATGAATGAATAGTTATGTCTACCTGAATTTTCATGATTTTCATGATATCAGGTAGTAGCTTGCTCTTTCTTCTGATTATATCTATTTGTTAATGGGTTTGAATTTTGAATTTTAGTTACAATACCAAAGAGGAAGTGTCAGTGTCAGCTGTTACTGGATGGATCACAAAAGCCTTTGATAATAATGCAACTCCTTATTTTGCTGTTATCATTTGCTTATGGGGTAAGAGAATTGGCCAAATGCTTTGTAAGCCACAATCATCACAAAAATATCAGTTGCTTTTATTGTTATCAGAATTGCCAATTTATTTTATCATTCATTCATTCATTCATTCATTTATTCTTTTACTCGTATCTCTTCTCAGGTACTGTATTTTGTGAATATTGGAAAAGAACGAATGCCTTGTTAGCTTATAAATGGGATGTGGATATGTTTGAAGAACAGGTAGGCTTTCGTATTACCAGTTAGTAGTTACTCCCAGCCAACTAATTTCATCAGATTTTCGCACCTTTTTGTCTTGTGGATCAGGTGTCGTTAGAGGTACCCAAAGGTCAATGGTTTGAAATAGTGACCTTAACTTTGTTAAAGAATCCGCCCTTGCCTCTTATGGTACCTGATCCTGTTTTACTAAAAGTTAACAGTGAAGTTTATTAGTTTTATTGGATACATTTTCTCAATATCCTTTCTTCTCTACAGTTTTGATATCATTATGAATTCATGGTAGTGTTATTAATAATTAAATAATTTCGTTTAGGAAACAAACAGACCGCAGTTCATGGGGACTACTCTGAAAAAGGTGATATATTTTTTTTTATTTGAAACTTTTAAGTGCCAATGTGAGATATATCCAACATTGAAAAAATGTCAAAATTTGCCAAAGATTCTGACCGTTTTTTTGGCCAATAAGTGAACGAAAGGAAATACAAGAAACTTGATTTAGTTACACTAGATTCTGTCCTTATATAGTGAAAAGTATTTTTTTTCTTTATCATTTAGAACCCTGTATCTGGTGAATTTGAACCTCATTATCCAAAATGGCGGAAAGCATTGAAGTCAATGGGGTCGATGAGTATCATTTTATTTATGGTATGTCCTTAATAAGTACACAACCCCCTTCACATTCTTTTTGTTTTCGTTGTTTGTTTATTTCCTATTAATTTTTAAACTTTTGATTTTTGATAATATTGCTAATACTGATCTAGGTTCACCTAGAATTGGTATTTTACGAGTTTACCCTATTTGAGTATAAACAACAAATTTTATTCTTCTTTGGGTAGGTTTGTATGGTGGTGACAAGCGTGGTGTCTGTTGTTGTTTATAAAGTTGTGTCGCGTGTTGATTGGTTCAAAGCTATTACAAATGGAGCCTTTGCTTCTTCTATGACGTCATCAGTTCTCAATTCTATTTCAATTTTGTTGCTAGGAAGACTTTATAAAACGCTTGCTTACAAACTTACTGAATGGGGTAAGATGTTTTTCATCCTTGCTCAAATTTAAGGGAATACAATGTAATTAACTTGATTTTATCTACTGTGCGTGGCTACTCAATGTGGAATGTACAACTCATAGTATCCTCCACCTGGTTTCATGGAGCTGGAAAAGGTTTTCTTAGAAAAATGAGGAGGAGACTTGGAAAGAAATTTAAGTTAATTTTAGGCATGGGGGAGACCCTGAATGACACTATCGTACAATACTCGCCAATCGGTATTAAACGAAATTAAAACGCTCTATTTATGATTGTTTCTGAAAGCGAATTTATTTTAAATTTAAAAAAGCTAGAAATTGATTGCAAATGATTAACTTGATATAAACTTGAGACAACCATTTTGTTTAGAAAACCATCAAACGAAGACAAAGTACGAAGATGCTTTAATTTTGAAGTTGTTTGGCTTTCAGTTTGTGAATTCATATGCTTCGTTATTTTATATTGCGTTCTTTAGACAGGTAGGTGTTATTTTTCGTTCGATGACCAACCAATCCTTGATTACTATGAGTTACTATTAGAGCTGCCTTTCCTTCCAAAATCTTAAAACATCTTACTTAATTGGAATATTAACATGAATAATAATCTTTCTAAGATTCCCAAAGCCATCATTTGATTTGATGATGATATATTTCGAAATATTAAACTTCATTATTAAGTCTAAAATAAACAAAAATATGTATCAAGTGAATAGAAATCTATATTGTGTTGTAACAACGCATTTGTTAATTATCTTTCTCATTGTTCTTTTTCAGCGTACCTCGGGTGGGGTGTTCAATCTTGGTACGGAATATTCGGATAGTTGTGGTGATAATAATGATTGTATGTCACTTCTCTCATTACAAGTTGCTGTTCTAATGATTGCTAAACCAATGCCCAAATTCTTCTCAGATATCATTTTACCGTAAGTAAACATTTCAAGCTTATGCTTATGAGTTTATAAAATATGATTTGGAAGAAATATATACTTTACTTCTGTGAATCCAGTGGAACGACAATTTTTCACTTTTGTGAATCCAGTAGAACGATACTTCTTTACTTTTGTGAATCGAGTGGAACTACACTTCTTTACTTTTGTGAATCCTTCTTTACTTTTTGGAATCCAGTAGAATTATACTTCTTTACTTTTGTGAATCCAGTGGAACGATACTTCTTTACTTTTGTGAATCCAGTAAAACGACACATACTTTATTTTTGTAAATCCAGTGTAACGACGCTTCTTCTTGTAATAACAGGTTTGTGATGAAGCACATGCGAAAGATGTGCTGTTGTTTGAAGCGGCAATCAACGAACGTCGTCAGCTCATTGGAACTTCAACAAAAAGATACGACAGACGATGCTGAATATGAATCTTATCTTCGACACGAACACAAAAAACCTTCACTTAATGATTTCACACTCTCAGAATACACTGAAAAAGGTAACCTTCTTTCCCATTCCTTTTTTTTCCAACCAATTGAGAATAAATCAGATCCACGTAGTTTATTGGAAATCATGCTTCCATACAAGCCACTTTATATATTTTTCTTATTTTTTCAGTGCTGCAGTATGGTTACTTGATGGTAAGATTTTGAACTTTTTTTGAAAATATGAACTTTCAAAGAGAATTACTTGACCAAGAGTCATGGTTGATACATCAATATATCATTAGAAGGCTCACTTGCTGACTTACAAACAATAAACGTGGGTTTTCACCTAAAACTCATGAGTTAGTAGTACATCTTTTTTTTTATAAGCATAATGGATATAAGCATAATGAGGCTGAAAATTTTTTAAGCATGAAGTAAAGCTAACTCAATTTACACCACACAATCAAAATTTAACTCGTTCTTAAAATCTTTCTTTTTTCTTGTTTCTCTATTTACATCTGTTAAAAACCTGCTTTTAAATAGCCTTTAATAGACTTTAAAGCAGTTAAGAAATCCTGTGTACTCGATAAAAACTAATGGAGGTTAAATTAAGGCTGAAACTCAATATTTATGCTTATTTGGCATAGGCATAATAAGCATATTGTAAGCATGGATTCAGCCAATTTTACCTGATGCTTATAAAAAAAAAGGTGTAGATCATGGTCAAGTCGGTAAAATGACATTTTTGAAAAAGTAAGACCTTAAATTCCTATTCCTAATCCTCTCAGCTTGAAATTTTTAATTAAAAACTTTTGAACAATTTTTCAGATGTTTGCAGCAGCCTTTCCATTGGCACCTTTGATTGCATTGATCACCAACCTGATTGACATGAGAGTAGATGCAAGAAGAATGCTATGGTTCAACAGAAGGCCTTTCGCTGAACGAGCTGAAGATATCGGTAAGCAACTCTTTCCATAGCTTAAAGTGAGGAAGGTTTAAGTTCTTTTGAAGTGATTTCTAGATGATTCATTATTCAAAGAAGAAAAGTTGTTAGCTCAAATTGAACACTTTGAATTGTCCCCCAGAAAGAATTTTCCAGGGCAGGCAGGGCCTCCTTAGATACTAAACATATGGGATCTCTTAATATTAATTTCGTGTCTACGTCACTGATGGATTACTAAAAATATCCATTCATTATCTTTCTCTTATCTGACCTTGTTTTTTTCCCAAAATAAATTGAACGAATTCTTTAATTTGTTTTTCGCTTTACATTTTGTTTAATCATTAAATCTATTTATAGAAAGGGTTTATTTACAGTTTGAAATACATGTATTGTTATTTTGTGTTCCAATTGGTTGCTATGACGTCATTTTTTAGACCAAATGACGTCATTGTTGTTGATTCCAATCTTGTAGGCTGTTTTTGAAGCCTTGGCGTGTGTCCATTCTTCTTGTCAGATCGACTCAAATATTAATCTAAAGAAAAATTCAAATTTCAATTCGCATGAAATTTTACTCCGACAAAACATTGGGCTTTTCCAAAAAAATCCGTACCGGAGAGTTGAGGACGTCGTACCGGAGAGTTAAGGATGTCGATTTTTCTTAACATCTGGACACTCTGGATATCCTTGGTCTTCAAATTCTTACCCCCTGGATATCCAAGGATGTTAACTTTACACCCCCCTGGAGATTCTATATCCTCAACAGTGGGGGTACGGACTTTTTCTGGAATGGTAGCCATTTACGTTATCTTTCACATACTCTCTGACATTGTCTTAGGCCTATATAATGTCGAAACATTTAACAGCTGACAAATCTCTCCATTAATAATAGGACTTGAGTACAAATTTGAGAATAAAAAACTTCTTACCGCTCGGTGATGATTTCGAGTAAAAATGCGATTTTGTTCATCTACAACTATGGCATCTAGATGGTTGCTTTTGACCAAGGTTGTTGCGTTGGAAGTATCAGAACCTAGTAATTTTTTAATCTCATCATCTTTCTCCTTTACTTTCTCTCCCATCTCATAAACCTGCTCTTCCAAACAAAACAGTTCTTTTCTGAGTTGTTCTTCACGATTTGACCATTCCTTTTCTTTCTCTAAATACCCTTCTAAATACGATTGCTCCATAGTTGAAAGTTTTCGTTTCATTCGCTTGACTTGTGTATGCTGTAACAAAAGATAGAGACATCTTCTTATCTAACTTAACATTGAAATTTAGGGGAAGGAGGCAAGTTTCTTTATAATCTATGAACAACTTTTTGACCTTCGAATTAAAAAGGATATACATACTGTTCGTTTCTTGAAATGGGTTGTCGTTTCTAGATAAAGCTTTTTCATGGATCTCAAGAATAATTCTTCGTCAGTTGTTGTATCTCGATGTTTATTGGATGATGACGTCACGACACTGTTTCGTTGATGTTTGTTGTTGGTGACATGGTTCGCTCCGGTTGAATGGTAGCTGCATGCAGAAGCAGATGACCCCTGTTTCATTACTTCACTCCAATCGTGGTAACTCTTACTTTCGCCGTCGCTGAAAACGCAACGTTTACCACGAACGTTGGATGTGCGTTGGGGACGCCGTTGCATGTCAGAATTACTACGGCGCATATGTTTCTTGGTGCGTGGTTTAAGCCAACGTTTTGAGAAACTTCCATCGTGGTTATTTTCGTTTTCACTCACCTCTTCTTCATCAGATGAGAAATTGACAGGAGATGGCGTTTTACTGATTCGACTTATTCTACTGGCTCGATTGGTGCGACTTGACGATCGATGTGGCGATGACTTTCTGGAAAAACTCTGTGATAATGAATTCTCTAAAGAACGTTTATCAAGACTTTTTAAAGAAGTTGCAGGCCCAACAACGTTGCCCTGGCTAACGCCTGATGTACGTTTTAAATGGATCATGGAAAGTGATTTATGATTTGGTGTATCAAGGAAAATACTATTTCTTGGAGAAGTTAGATATTTATTGACCGAACATGTCTCAATGACGTCATCTTTTGGATCAGTAAAAACGTTGTCATCTGTAATATCAATTTTGGTGTGAGACGTTTTACGTATTGAAGGCGTGTTCTTATTATTATTATTCTCAATGATACCATTTTCAAATAAAGAACGACATGACCCATCATCAGAATCTGGCCTTGTGATCTTTAACTCAATTTCACTATCTGATTGGCTCCCTGATGTCGTTTCGTCACGTGGTCCAGCCGCCACTTTTGAGCCGAGCGCCAATCGTTTTCGACCGTGCTTAGCGAGAATACGCTGTGCTTCAGGATAATCACGTATGGATGACATGACATCTTCTTTGCTCAGCACAAACAACTCGATATAACCGCAAGATCGAACGTCTGCTGTTCTCCTAAAAGCGAGAAAACAATTTCTGGTCATCCTTAAGCCAATATAAATCGACAAAAATTATCACCATTCTGTTAAAGTTTGGTGCGAACAACTATGGTCGCAAAAGTAATATTTCCACAATGATTTCAAAAATAAATATGGAATGAAATTGAGCTGACCTGTTTTGACCAGCACTGAGACTGAGCAATCCAATTTCACCGAAGAAGTCACCAGCACGCAACACCTTCAATACTCGACCGCAATCACTAAAGCAAGAAGAAGAAATGAATTATTTACTTTTTCTACTGAAAAAAAACAACGACCCTAAAGTCAGTTTTAACAAAAGCTATGATTCATGAAGAGCTGTAACTAAGTGCTATGTGTCGACTTGCCACGAATATGTTGAGTTGGAGAAGTTTCTACATACCTGACCACTTCAGCCATGCCATCACTGATGACGTACATTTCTCTGGCAATTTCTCCTTTCCTAATGATAAAATCACCAGGTGTGAAAATATGAAGTTTCATCTTGAGAACTAAATCGTGTAAAAATTCTGGTTGGCATTTTTGCAGGAATGATACCTGTAATGAAAAGAGTGAATGTGTATTATGGATGCAAACTCAATGAGAATGAAAATAAGGCAGAAGAAGTGCTAGTTTTGGTCTATGATGAGTTAGAATTCATTGTGAAAGTTGATAAATATTTCGCTAAGCTTATCTTATAAATTCCCGTAAATCAGGTAGAAAAAGATGAAAGTAGCAGTAAATTACCTTTCTAAGCGTTTCAAGATGAACATGAAGAGCTAACTCAGTTTTCATTTTATCAGGAAGCATTGTAATTTCGTTGATATCATCTCCTCCATTGAAGCGGCCTCTAAAAAGATAAATTGATGATGGACTGGTTAGAAAAGTTGCCAAATCTTAGTTCCCTCAGGGGTTACGTGCTTGCGTGAATGTGGTTTTTTCATTGAGTGAATGCGTGAATTTCAAAAATTTCCCCGATTTCCCCGATTTAAGTTAGAAATCGGGAAAATCGGGATTGCGTGAATTTCCAAAAAAGTTTACGTGAATGTGTGTTACTGGGGGCCTCCTCATTCACTTTGACTTGGGTGAAGTAAAATTAACTTGGAGCTGCAGAGTACTTTTTAAGTGGTACTTTTTAAACAAACCATTCTCTCACTCACCTTGAGTATGTGTAATCATACCACAATCGAACTCGCTTTCGTAGATGTTTTGGCACGTTATGTTCTTTCATATATTCCATTGTATTGTCCTGTCAATATTTTCAAATCAATTGTGTTTATTGGTTTTTTTTGGGATCGACCACTATTTTCAACGATTGCGTTATGGAACGAAGGATTTGATTCATGGTATCCATTACGTAATATTTTCTACGAAAAGCCGGATGCCGAACACCTGGCTATTTAGGTTGTTCTGTATAAAAGATTACGTAATGGATATCATGAATATCATTATGGTGAAATGAAAGTTTTGACCTCGTTTTCTCGTTTTCCGAGTTTTTGATGTTGACCACATCAAAGTGGATTATTTATTATAAAATTTGTTTCGGAAAAAGACCTCAAAGTAGAATTAAACAAAAAAAAATGAAACCAAGGAAACGTACCCTTTGTCTTTCAAACTCCATCCGACTTGCGTTCATGTTTTGAATAACGTTGCCGGCTTGTCCTGAAAAGATTTTAATTTTCATCTTATTTTTTATGTAACTCCAATTTCATTTTAATTGAATATCAATCACACAAGAAAGAAAGTTGGAGAACAATCCACTCTCGAAAAACTTACCAACAATGGTTGCAAATATGAAGATACCGGTTATATAACAAACAATCATGTATCCACACCTAAAAAGATCGATAGAAAAAAAATCAAATTGATGAACCTTTCTATGATTGACTGGAAGTCGAAACTCCAACCAGAAAGTTGTAATAATAATCTCAAGTAAAGAGTGCATTTTCGAGTATATTAATCCTTCAGTGGTTAGTCGGTAGAGCGCCCGCCATCGTCCACTCAACGAATATGTAGCACAAAACAGTTAATCTGAATTGTGTGGTAAGCAGCTGGGAGCTGACGGCAGGTGTGGCGCTCCGCCTCAGTTTAAATCTACCCAATAAACTAGCGCTAGCGAAAGAGGGATAGACTGTACGGCCGCTACCTCCCTGATTAACTTACTTAACTACTTAATCCTTCAATTCAGCTAATTTGTATCTCAAGAAAATGAATATAACTTACTCAACTGTCGTTTCTGGAGTACTATCTTCACCAATGGTCGTCAAAACCAAAGTTGACCAATACATACATTTGATGTATCTGTGAATTAGATTGTGATGTAATCCTTCAATCTTCGGGTACACCCATTTGTTGGAACCAAAGCCTTCAAATTCGGAGATGATGTAAAAGAAGCAGCAATTCCAATGCATCAGTAAAAACATGATATGCAGCCAAAATACACCACGAACCAAGTTTGGAAAGTTCGTCATCGATTCAACTAATTTCTTCCCTTGGAACACTTTGAAAAATTTGATAAGCCTAGGTATACGAAAAGCAGGGTTCGTCTCAAAGAATAAATATAACAGGTCTAACGGTAACAAGCTCACTAAATCCAAAATAAAATGTGTCGATTTGAAATACTTGACAGTCACTCGTTTTACACTCTCGACGTAAATTCCATTTTCAAGGAAGGACATTCTGGAAGATACTAAAACGTCTATAATATAAATCAAATCTGCCGTATAATCCATGGAAAACCAAAGACCCATGTAATTACGTTGTGCTGCAGGAAAGGCTATCCGGAGTATAATGACCCAAGTGTTATAATGTATTGCCAATATGACGATCCATGACCAAATGTAGATAAAAGTACTGTAGGGTTCGAATAGAATATGCAAAAAACGACATCGCCTTGTCTCCTGAAATTCGTCGATACAATTAGAAACATTTGTCTTGGAATCTTTGATGTCATTTAAAAGTTCTCTCAGTTCAACGGAACTGATATTGGAGGCTCCGTCCGTTAAGTGATTACCATCCGGTCGGCGTCTTAAATCGAAACTGGCTCCGGAGAATCTTCGATCTCTGGTCGTGCTGAATTTATCCAAGAAATGAGATTTCTGTTCGATGGACATGCTTCGTTCTCGATCGCGTGCTCTTGTTTTACTTCCATTCAAAGCGTCGTTGACGGCTAAGATGCTCTTGATCTTTTGAGTAGCCACACTCCAACGTCGGTGCGACTCGCTGCGGAATTCACGCCCTATGCAATCAAAAGAAGAAGATGATGTTCGATTATCATATAAACGTCTGTACCACGGTACCTTAAAAGACATTACTTTATTCAAACTACTTGGAAGTGAACCTGATTGGTCGCTACAATCAGATAAGTTGGGAACTTTTAAAGTATTACAAGCCAAGTTATCAAGCGATAAAATTTTCTTGTTGTTGGCTAGCGATGATTTTTGTTTCTTTTTGCGTTCAGCATTTCCGTCGGTGTCGTAATATAAATTGCTTTCATCATCGGCGATGGAAATGGAAGGAAGCTCGATGTTGATCGCTGGATATTGCATCTCGCTCGCTCTCCAAGAAGATCAGACTCTATTATCATTGACAACTTAGGAGACTGTCTATCTATTAGTATTACTGGAACTATTTGTTTAAAAGGAAACTTTCCCTCGATCTTTCTTTTTGTGTCGATTATCTTTAAACGCGTGAAGAATGAAAAGAATAAGAAGAATAGAACGAGGAAAATGCACCTGTGCTTAGAACAGGTTTTTCTTTGGGGACGAAAATTCTGTTTTGGTTTTTTTTCAAACAATTATGAAAATGCCCTCTAAAAAGAGAGAAGCTCATCAAATACTCGTTTGAAGAAACTTAAGGTTGATGAGATCTTTTTTATTGATTGATGATAGTTTTATCATCATTTTTTCACGAAAAAATGTTTCTCTTTTCGAGATCTTTCTTGAATTTCTAGTTTGTTGTTGAAATAAGAAAACAATTTTAATGAGTATTTTTTTCCATATGGCGGTGACAAGTCATTCGTCCCCTCAAATGGTTTTTATCTTTATTTTATTGTTAAATAATCTTGGTTCTTCGAATGGTTCATGAGTTCCCCCTGCAATATCCACCATCTTTTCCGGAAACTTGTCAAAATATTTTCGCAAAGTCATTCTGATCACATTTTACAAAAGACTAAAGAGGGAAAGGATGTCTTCAAAATTGAGGTGACCTATCAAAAGAAATTAAAAAAAAAAAAGTCAAAGAAACAAAGGACTAACGCATAACGGAAGCAAAGCTATCAAACCTCTCCATCTTCCTTCGACTATATTATAAAACTTTATATTTTCATGTTCATCAACTTTTTAAGCTCGAAAATCATTATTCAATCTCAGCAAGAAGTCATTAAGTGAATGTTATCACTTGGGTGGTCACCTTTCATTCATTCTGTGTGGAAGTATTTGAAAAAGAAGGAACTTCACATTGAAAATCAGCTACAAAAGTCTAATTATCTTTTAGTAGTTCAATCATCGAAGCTAGCCAAAGCTTAAACAGTTCTTTCGACTTCACTTCACTGTAACTTCACTATAATCATCATGGGTAATATTTAACTTGAAATATTCTAAATTTCCTACCTTTTAAACATGAAACTTAAATACCAGCACAAAAAAATAAAAATTGTTTATGTTTTCTTTCCAGACTAACAACAAAGAAATTTCCACAAACACTGAAATTTCACAAATGTTTTGCTCCTTTAGAACTTTAGTTTGTTTTCGTTGGGAAATAGTACAGCAGGGGTGATGGCAAATTGATTAGAGATAAATTGATAACGATCCAGAACCCCCTCTTGTTCCTAAAAAGGGCCTAACAAATTGAATGTTATCACTTCTTTTATGATCGTTCCATTGGTTTGGTTCGCAAAGCGTAGGTGTTTTTAATATCTTCTTGTCTGTTATGTTTCGTCATTCATTTTTAAAAGTCGTCAACATTTTTGGTATGCTTTCTACAAACGTTCAATAAATCGTTAAACCGAGAACCAGCTGATCATATTAGTACTATAAAAATTTAAATACTTCCAAAGTTTTGTGCACCATACCATAATTTTAATGCAAAACAAAGCAATGCAAATTCATTGGTTTCATGGTTTTCAAGAGTTTGAATTTTGTTTCGTGGCTTTAGATGCAAACGATTGACTTAGATTTGAAGGATTTTTTAGCTTGAAACGTAATTTATTTAGCCTTTCAGTGATCACTTGAGAATATGGCGAGACTAACCTTAAGTCTTAAACTTCTTTATGTTTAGTATTTCTGTATACTGTTACTATGTTAACCCACCAACTACCCCCTTCTATATATGTACTTGATGAAGTACTTGAATCTTACAAAAAAGTCGAAATACCATATACAGCGCAAGTAACCTTCAAAACGGGCCATTGAGAAGAAAGCAAAAAAAATAACATGTTTTGTGAGAATGACAACAGTGCTAATTGTTGCCATGGGAGATGCAAGACATTTACCTTTTCTTGGAGTACACTTTTCGTAAACATTATCTCTGTCCTCTTTATATGCTTTATAGCGTGTATTATTACGGTGGCTTGGTATCCCCAGAAACATGATCTTTAAGTCAAACCCTTCGTGAAGATTTCAGACTAGATGTTGTCAAGTATTGTTCACACTGTTATCAGAGAAGCAGAGGGGTAAATTACGTTAGCTGGCTCTATTTTTACTCCAAAAATTCTTCTTTTTCTATTGTTATCGCTTCTTCGAAAAGAAATTAGAACCAATTGTTTTTTGTTTGGCTTATTGGTGTTTGGTCTCCAAGCAACTTTTTGTTTTTTTTTGGTTGTGAAATTTCTTTTTGATTTCAAAAATGGCTGGCTAATTTTATGAAATGGATGCTAATAAGTTGGGTTATTTTTATACATTCGAAAGTCAGCAGGGTAGAAATTGAAGATGAGATTGGACCCCAATGGGGATTCATGTTCTGCACTCTTTGAAGTTCTTTTTCACAAAATTTAATATATTATATCATTTCGACATCGCTAGCCGGATTCTCTTTTTGAAATGGAAGATGACCCAAGGGAGATCTTTAACCATAATTTTTAATATAATTTTTTCATCGATTCGCAAAAACATTTGCTAATATTTCTGGGCAACAACCTTGAAAGCTATTCATTACCAGAGTAAGAGGATGGATATTGTCAAATTAAACCTAGCTATGTTTTCCATTCGTAAATTCCATCATTTTCTCCATCAAGCGACAACGTGAGCGATAACGTAGAATGACTTCTATTTACAACATCACTTAAAACGAACCATATAGGGAGATTAGCATAAAAGAAATTGGGGGGGGGGGAGTTTGAAAGAAAGTCTCAATTGAATCGATTTCTTCAGTAAGACTGACCACAGGAGTACTTAAAAGAAAACTTCATTTAAAAAGAAAATCAAGATTATTAAACAAAACGCTTTTTTGGAATTTGTTTCACAGAAAGGGAAGTATAAATTTTTATTATGCGATTCTTTCTTCTTTAAACATATCCAGCCGTCTGTAGAGGCTGCTAACAATTGACCTTGTAACAAATTGATCAGTATTTTTGTCAATTTTGGCAAAATTGCAGCAGTTTCCCATTTTTTCTTTGTCCCAAAATGGGCTTCTCCAGAAAAAGTCGGTATCCCTCTGTTGAGGATGTAGGATATCCAGGGGGTCCGAAATTTTCAATATCCTAGGATATCAAGGGACCGTAAGAATCTGAAGACCAAAGCAGGTAAACGTGTTAAGCACGTGTTAAGCACGTGGTAAGCAAACAATTTGGCACCATTTTTTATAAATGATAATACCAAAAAATGGAAATTATGCTCTTTATCTTCGCCACTTTTGGTTACCTTTCCAACGAGATTTGTCTCGCTTACCTTTGAAGCGCACACGTTTATTTACCACGCGGTTTTTGTGCTTCTCAGTGTAACCATTTATCTCATAATAGCTTGTCTCTACCAATGAAAACATTTCGTAAAAAGAATTTTCACGTCTGAATCATCTCGAAGCCAAAAAAATAAAATTTTTATCGTTTTTATCGTTTTCACCATTTAGAGAATGTCCAAAAAGGGGAGCTTAGAAATATTCGAATTTCAAGGTAAAGTGAATGATAAAGTTTGAAAGTTGAAAGAAGTTGATGATGATGATTGCAATCTGAGGTGAAGTCTAATATTTTGTGATCATAATTTCTTTTTGTTGACGCCTCGCGGCAATTTGTATCGTTTCAACCAGGGAATATGTATATGTCTGTTTGAACAAAGTTACTCAAGAAGTAACGTATAATTCGTGACAGAAAACACCATTGGTGTGTCCGTAAATATTTCGAGAGTTACTGAGAGTGATTTAGCATTACGTCATACATATCGTTGAAAATAAATTTGTCCGTTAAAAAGACGTGTCCGGTAATTATAATTTTTACTTTATTTCTTTGTTGAAAGACCAAGTCATTTGAAATTGAGAAAGTATGAAAAGCAAACAATAGTGTTTGTCCTCATCTTAATCGAATAGTCATTTTACTGACTTAACTCCAACATCATCAAAAGCATTTCTTCAAAAGCAAAACGCGTTCTGGAAAATCGCTTTTTCAAACCTTCTCAAGATATGAATAGGGAAATACTCAACTGCAAACTTTGCACATTTTTGATAAGTTGTCGATATCATCGTTATCGCTGGCTGCTTTACAGAAAGAAGTTTGTTTTTCTTGATTCTGTCTTCTCATCGTGTCATCAAATATCCAACTGACTCTTATCCCCCTCAAACTTTCTCGAATCAAATTCCTGCTCGTGCTTCATCAATAATAACTTAACAAGACATTAAATTTCTTTATTTTGCACACCCGAAGAAGAGATTATATTCATGGATTTTTGACATTTTCCCTTCTCAATTCTTTTTCATCGTGAAAATGACACCGAAATAGTTGACTGCCGCAAAAATATGGGTTAATTTCTAAAGACTTTATGTTATCTATGTGGAGAAAAAAAGGGGGAGAATATCAGAGGGGTTAGGTCTGTGTGAGTGGGGTGTGAGCTCTTTGAAGGTCGACTTTCAAATGCACAGTTTTTTAAAGGACCGCCTTGTTTTTGAAGGAAGAATGAAATATTGAAATACCTTTTTCATCGTTTTCCTCGTCATAAAAAACTTCATCATTGTCAGATTCTTCAAAAGTCTTCATTTTTTTTCTTAAAATGATTGATGTGAAAATGAAGCTACGATAATTTCTCATGAAAAACCTTGTGGATCGTGTGTTAAATAAAGGAGTGTTTCAAAAAAAAGCAAAGATGGATTTTCTGCAACCTCATAATGATATGGTTGAACTTTCGTAACTGGATTTACTTGTCAATAATTAATGCTTTTGTTGAGAATAAAAGTAATTTTTCACTTTTAAAAAACTTTACTTTATTGTCGACGAAAGTGCTTTTTAGGGGAGTATTTTTTTACTGTGACACCGGTTTTACTTCATAGATTATGAAACGTTAATTATGGCGAGACTCTTGTTCTCTTTTAAATATAATCGATTTTCGATACTCTAAATACCTCTCATTTTCATCATAGTATGAAATTCCCTTTTGAAGAATTGAAAAATTGGTTAGTCATTTGGATTAAAAGAAATGTTAATGTTACCATTTTGAATGTACTTTCCCAACACGTGTCTACTGGCTACATCGAAGAAAAATGGAGGAGTTTCACATTCCCAATCTCGTCTTCTATATCTTCGGTTGTAACGTCGCGAAAGCATGATCTCTCCTTCTCGAATTCGAAACAAAAATAAAATTTCAAAAAATCATCTCAAAGCTCTCTTCCTCATACACGATCACTTTGTAGTTTCCAACTTCAACAATGGCATAAGAGAATGCTGCAGACAAAAGAAACTGGCAAATTTCAATTTGGAATGCAAAAATTAAAGGATGAATAATTCAACATTTTATCTTTTCTCATTTCCAGAAAAAACATCCTTTCTTTTAAAATCAATCTTGTCATGTCCTGTTTTTCAAGATGAAATTTTTGGACAAATTTCTTTTGCATAGAATCTTCTTCAGAATTCCTTTCTCTTTTCGAACTCGATTGCTTATGTGGTTGCTCTCAAACTCGGTGATCATCTAACATTATCCACTAGATTATCCACGTACGAAAGTTTTGACCAATCATTTTTAATCCTCCAACACACTCTTCTCTAAACTTCTCATCAAAAATGTGCCTTCGTAGTCAGTCAACTCTTTCTTACGCCTACATTCTTCAAAAATAACTTTCCTTATCAAAGATTTCTGTGGGTGGATGTTGGGAGGTGTCCCTTTGAAATATTCATTGCTTGTTTTAAATTTTGAATTTGGAAAATAATAGAATAAAGCTGCGATCTCGATCCCAACGCTAAATGCTGATTTTTTATCTTCAATGTTTACCCCTGTTATTGGCTGGTTTGAAATCTCCTAAACTATGGGAATTTAAATAAAGATTACATCATTCGTGTTAATAGCATTACGGAATCTAGTTGAATGATTTTTTAGTTAGATTTACTACTTTAAAGGAAGAAACTTTGGCGAGGCAAAAAATCACGAAATTTTGGGAATTTACTTTCGCGAATGGTCTTTTTTTGGACTACGTTTCGCGAGAATTAACTTTCGCGGATAAGGCATTTCAAATCGAGTATTTTTCCATGAGGCGAGACCAACTTGATAGGTTGTTTTACGGTCCCGCCCGACCCTAAAATTCGAAAGATCGAAATAAAAAAAAAGTTGAATTTTGGTAGTCCTTTACATTTATTTTCATTGTTGCCGACTGCCAATTTTGGTAGCTTTTCTGAGTTTTTGAGAATTTTATGTTCAATTTTTTCATTTTTCCCACGAATTCGCCCTTTCCGTGTCTTCCAATTTTCTATTTTGCATTTTTGTCATGATTTAATACTTTTTCCTGTCATTTTAAGATGTTTCATGGGTGAAATTCAACTTTTATTTTTATTTTTTTGCCGACCGACCGCTCTTTTTTTATTTGCTTGGCCCGTAAAACAACAAATTAACTTGGACTCGCCTAAACAGAGTATCAACTATAAATGATCAAAACGCTAGGGGAGACAACTAAAGGAGTTATGTGAGCGAGTGGCTGAAATAATAGCTGGGGTCAAATGGACCAAATTAAGAAATTGGGATAAGATTGCGCAAAATAATGTGCAAAAGTTGAGAATAATAGAAGGTAAATAGCAGGAAGCGGATTGAATAAGTCAAAAAAAGTCAAAAGTTATGTCTACTGCAGGCAAGAGCTTTATCTTAAAATAATTTCTTGTTTGTTTGCAAAAGCCATTGTAAATAAGCGAGTTACGACATGTAACTGGATAGTCATTGTAAATTCTTGAAGCTTCAAGCTCAAATGAACTACTGATATTTGAGCTCTCGCATAACTTTGTTCCACCAATTAGGTCATTCCTAGGTTGTAGGTTGTTCATATTTTGCATTGGCAGGAATTTTTGGTCAATTGTTGAATTGTTCACATTGACAGATTTCCAAGCAAGTTTGGAAATTGCATACTCGGATCGCTCCTTGACTAATAGCCATTTCATATCAATAACATCAGAGCATCTCGAATAACTCTTCCTGACGAAACTAGCTGCGGCGTTTTTAACTTTTTGTAGCTGGTTAAAGAGGTAGGCCGGGGCTTTGCTGAAGACAGCGTTTCCATAGTCCAGTTTACTAGAACAAGGGCTTCAGCACGTAAATGTTGAAAAGGATAGAGCTTTCCATAAATTACAACACGATCAACGACTGCCTCGTTTTCCTACAATTACTAAGGTGATTATGTCTCACGAGACTCAAAATGACACATCTATCAATGGAGTTAAGTTCTGATAAGCTCTCATGGGATTCGGTTAAAATAGTGCTCAATTCAAAACGAGGCAGTCGTTGGTCGTGACGTAATTTATGAAAAGGTCTATTGAACGAAGCTTCCTTGCGGAACGCCTTTTGTCACCTTCAGCACGGATGATTTGTTGTCGTCAATTTGGATGTACTGGTAACGATTACTTAGGTAGATTGCGATGATAAAAAGCAACTTTTTGGAGAAACGAGGGAGTGGAGTTTTTTAACAAGAATCTCAAAGTCGATGGTGTCGAAAGCTTTCGAAAAGTCAAGGACAGCAAGTGTGATTTCACCACGATTCATTGCTTTGAAAACATCCTTCTTAATTTTGATGCATGTTGTTAATGTTGTTACGTCTTTTACGGAAGCGTGACTGATGTATCGATAGTAGTTCCTCATTGTCTAGAAAGTCTGTCATTTGCGTTATATTAAGTCTTTCATAAACTTTTGAGAGAATAGGCAAAAATATTGGGCTGCATATTTCGTCGACACACACCTTAAGGTATTTAGACGGAATCTGGTCGTGACCGATTGAACAATCATTTCGAATGCTACATATTGCTTTTCCGACGTTAGCGTGCGAGACTTCGGCAATGTTGAACGGGTTTTCAGACTCGGCTAGGTTTTCGATGAGCTGATGAAGAAAGTGTTTGGATTTGGGTTTTGAGTCTAGTAGTCTTCCAGCGGTTGTGTTGAAATGGTGATTAAGGATTTTTGGGTTGGCATTGATTTTCTGTAAGCATGGTTTCAGGATGCGGTAGGGGTAGTTGGCCATACCTTATTTGACAGATTGGAAGACAGAGCACGTCGATAGAAACTAGATTTGGTAACTCGAATAAGTTTTCAGTTCGTTTTGAGCTTTACGAAAGAGATCCCAATCATTTGGTTCGAATTGCGGTGAGTGACATTTCATACGAAGATAGTCTTTTTCTTTTCTTTTTGATCGATATTGAGATCTTTCAACCATGGGGCTGGCGGACGTGCGATTTTTGTTTGATGAATGAAGCGTGGCGATTTAAACAGGTTGTGAACAGTTCAATGAAGATGTCGAGTTTTTCTTCTGGAGTGTCAAACGCGTAGACAAGATTGAAGGGTACCAGATCAGCTTTAAATGCGCTTGGATTGAATTTTTTCTCGTTACGAATGTATTTGAATCTGGGTTCAAACCGTGGTTTACGCTTGCAGATGGCAAATGCAGAATCATGATCACTCATTTCGTCACAGGGATAACCTCTTCATGGATGACTTTCGGAAATATGGTTATGATGTGATCGATACAGGATTTACCTTTACGGGTTGTGGTTATTTAGTTATTTGTTGGCGCATTCTTAAACGGTGGAGAGTTTCCTTGTATTCATCAGCTACATTATACAAATTTTGCAATGACCCTGTAACATTACAAATTATCCACCATATCAATACAAATCTGTGGGCAAACAATGATATCCCCGAGGCATGGAGCAACTCTTCGTCTCAAGACGCTTTTGGAAAGATAAAGGTTTGAAAAACGATCCATCAAAATATCGAGGAATCAGCATAGGTTCCACAATATGTAAACTCATCACAAATATCATTCTGGACCGCCTTCA
>JAUJPO010067458.1:0-12194 GCA_032270745.1 Tiaropsis multicirrata
TTGCCGTGTCGTGTAATGTAAGACGGGCCTTAAAAAAGCGAAACATTCGAAAATGACAATCGAACGCTCAAACGTTCCATCAAATATACAAACAAATAGGTGCCGCACCCACAAAAAGAATTATGGCTCAATGTCATGATTTAACAAAACTTTAGAGCAATCTCAGGATTTATGGTGCCTCGATAACGAGAAGAAAAAAAACGAAGCCATATAGGCGGACAGGCGGGCAGGCGTAGTTAAAAAGACCGTGCATATGTCTTACCAAAAGAGACGCGCTGCGCGCACAATAACTGTAAATCGGGAAATGTAAAAAGTGAAGCAAAGTCCGCTGGAAAATGATAAATGAATAGCTGAATAAAGATACCAATATATTGAAGTTTTGTCGACCGGTTGTGCCCTAATTGTTTTCTGAGCCAAAATTGAGTAATTTGCAAATAAGTTAAATTATGACGTCATCATTGATGACGTCACAATACTTTAAACTTGAATATCTCTTGATTGCTTTGTTCAATTCACCTCAAATTTTAACCAACAATTGATGACGTCATCACAAATCAAGAATAACCACTTTTTGCAATTATTTGCTGATGTCATAAATATTTTGTAATTTTTTTTGTTTCTATATATAGATGGAATTTAGTTAAATAAATCTTTAATTTGGACAAAATTTGAGGTGAATTGAACAAAGCATTCAGAAGATATCAGCAAAACTTTACCATAATTAACTAATTTGCAGATTACTCAATTTTGGGTCCAAAAACAACGTAGTTACTAAAACGTGAAACACTCAGGAAACGGGGTAAAACGGGGAGAAACGACATGGAAATGATAGGGAAACAATAGGGAAACGAGGTGAAACAAGGTGAAACAAGGTGAAACGCAAGGAAACAAGAAGTTAAAGCAAGGAAGAACATTCTCTAAAAATCATAATAGACAATTAAAAACGCAAAATCATAATGAAATTGTTTTTGGTTTATCTAATGTTCAAAATATTTTTCTATATACGAAACGGAACTTAATCAAATGTGCGTGCATATGCGTACCCCCTAGAGAAAAGAAGTCTGATAAATGGCAGCGCTGGATAAGGAAGATAGCAAATATTTAGTGCGATAAAACAGTAGACATGACTGAAAAAAACAATCCATTTTGATTTAGATCAGATTTCAATGGTAAGCATACTAGGGTCACGTTTACACTGTTTATCATTTATAAATTTGTATTTCTTTGTTCTAAACCATTATTTTACTCATCAACTGTCTTAACGTCCACAAAACTTCATTATAGTGACCACCTTATCCAGTTAATTGTTTGCTAATTTTCCACCGGTTAGTGGTCACGAAAACTCATGATACATTTTTTATCTAGTTGACTCAACTGAGAATATACCTTCCTTTTTTGTTTGAAAGGGCAGTTTGTTGTATAATTTGTTCAGCCTCAAGACACCGTGAAACAGTCAAAGTGTAGATATCAATTTTTTTTAATAGATAAAAAATACCTCCACTATTAGAAAAATGTTAGATTTAAAATATAGGTTTTACTTTTATGGATTGCATGGATTTTTTGATGAAATAATGTTCACAAGCATTCACGACTACTTCTTATTACGACGGGACATAAGTTTGCCTGGTCACTCATCCCCATATTCCTTTTTCATCTACGGAATAGCAAGTCTTATTATTGAATGGCTATACCTATCATATTTGAAAAACAATTATCATATCACTGTGCGATCTATCATTTACGTCATTTTTGCATTCTCCTGGGAATACACCACTGGTTTGATTTTACTCCAATTTGACGCTTGTCCTTGGAATTACTCACATAAGCCGTATAATATACATGGATTGGTTACGCTAGATTATGCACCGTTATGGATTATTGCTTGTTTGTATCAAGAAGTACTCACAAATTTCTTCTTAAAAGTAAATATCCACCAAGAAAGTAAAATAGATTAGAAATGACTGAAAATAGTTTTAAAGAAAAAATGAAATGGTCAAGTTATTGTTCTGATTTTTTTAAATATTACTAAGTAAACGCCATTTATGCTCAATATTTCTTATAACAATTGCACATTATAATGAATATACTCTTAATACTTTTGGTACAGAACATTAAGAACAGCGTATGAAATTTTGATAGTGCTTCAATTCAATGAACTTTTTTAATAGCTTTGCTGAATTGGGAACTTTCTCAGTAGAAGATACAATGTTACAATTTCTAGATTTTTCACCACCCCTTGTTTAAGTTATTTCACTAGAAGATTAATTTGAGTAAATTTTATTTAGTAATTTTTTATAGCTGAGGTAGGGAGGTTGCTTTCTAAACATTTTCTTAAAAACACAACCTTTAGAAAAACCTTTATTTTATTTTATTTTTCTCTAATATTTTCAAGATCTGTTTACCTTACAGAGACTGCTTTACCTTTTTGTGATTTCTTTTGGCCCATGTATGTCTTTGAAAACTTTTTAGATCTGCACATACAAGACAAAGTATGTCTTCCTGCAAATATCCTTTTGTTGAAATGAGTATTTTTTTGTTTTATGTAATATTGTCATTTTGTCTTACAAATTTAACTTTTATACAGTCCCTTAGAAATTTAGTATCTTGTTTTAAAAGAATATTTATTAAATATCAATTAGAATTTTCAAATTAAACAGAGAAAAAATTAAACTTTATTTAATTTTAGGCAATGATTGAAAATTTGATCTCAGTATAAATATGTGTAACTTATTAATATTAGTTTATAGTATATAATATTATAATATTAGTTTATTACATGTTTTTTTATAAGAACAAACCATATAAGGACATAAGGCTTCGAATGTCAATAATCTAAGAATATGGAGAAAAAGAATTAGCCTTTTGATGAAAATTGCTTGAAAAAAAGTTAGAAAAATGGCTTTTTTTCAGTAAAATCAAGAACTTATTAAGAACATTTAAAAGCTTCGGAAAAGTTAAGAACATCCAAAGGTCTCCTTCAGTCATGATGTGTTCTTATAAAAAAACGTGTATTATGATGATTAATACAATTGCTTCTTAGTTTGAGTGATTCACTTCAAAAGTTGACAAAATTTATGTGCATCTTTTTACCTGAACACTGCAAACAAAGAGATGTCCTTTTGCTTTAAATTCACTTAAAAAGATCCAAACTATTTTTTATAGGCAAATCTGAAAAAGAAAATTTTTCTCAGTAGGCTGAAAATGTTCTTAAAAAATGCTCTTAACTTTTTGCCCTTTGAAGCCTTATAAAATGTTCTTTCATGACTTGTTCTTACGTGTGTAAATTATACTCCTGTTTTTCTTAAAAATAATTTTGTGTTTTAATTTTGTTACTCGTTAAGCTGTTTTCCATAAAATATTTTTATCAATCTGCAGAATTTGCCTGCGTTACATACTGTATCGGAGTTCATTTCTGAGAGAATTCTCCTAACTTAGGGCTTTTTAGGATTGTAAATCACAGACAAGAATGTCAACATAATGTGAAGTTATTGTATTTTTTGTTAAAAAAAAGTAGCAGATGAAAGTGACTGCTCTGTAAATTTTCGCTGACGTCACTTCCACGATAACCCAATACAGACTTTATTATACACATTTTATTTAAAATTTCTTCCAGAAAAAATACTGATAAAAAAAGGAAAAATTAAAGCGCACATCCATCATCATGTCGACTCAAGTTATCGGGAATGTATCTCATTGGAACAGAAGTAACCCCATCCCGACAGATCCTTGTTATAATCCAAGACCTGTATCGAGACCTCCATCTGCAAGTAACCTACCATTGAGAGGTCCTATTGCTTGTGATCCTGGTATGGACACTGATAGATCAACACGTTCAAGTAAGATAGTTATTTTTTATAAATATTTTTTTAAGGTTTTTTTATTAACTTTTCAGTACGTAAAATTAACTTAGATCCCAAATCAATGCACGAGGCTACAGTGGTCAAAAAAAGAAAAAGAATAAGAATATGTAGAAATTCGTTTTAGGACTGTATTGGACAATGGGGTTGGGACCTCGCCCACCCAAGAAAAAACAATAGGAATTGATTCGTATGAAAAGAATAGAAAAACTTCCAACCCTCCTAGACAGGGTGGGGGGGGGGGGGGGCTGAGTACTACCTTGTTTATTTTATTTTGACGAAATCTTATGCTAATTTGCTATTGGAAAGTTTGGCATTTTCTTTATACCTAGTAACTAAATTTAAACTTTTTTATTAAGGTTTTGCAGAATTTATCTTCTAATGACTATTTTTCGTTTGTATGATTGCTGTATTAATCATCATAATGGTCGATTGAATTGAGAAAACTTTCTTGTTCCATAGATTCATCAGCTCAGCCACGTGTAAAACCAGAAGCTTTGGCGATTGCTCGAAACCACCAAGGAAAAGAGTTAGCATATTTATTCAATCCAGCCATGAAAGTCATCCCCATTGGTGTTAAATCTGGTAAGTTTACTGTGTTTTGTTTAGGATTATAAGTTAATCGGGAAGTCCTAGTATCGGTAGTGGCCGTACAGTGAATGAGTCTAGACAGCTTAGTCTACATCTAGACCATAAATTTCACATATAAACCACTACAAAACATTATACAGATAAGCAAAAAAGAAAGAGAAATACATAGAGAGGAAATTATTCTAATGTTCCATACGGCTTTTTTATTTTATTTTTATTTTATTTGATACTTTTCTAATGGGTAATCAATAATGGTCTGGAAATCGAGCCTATAGACTACTGAGTGGATTGAGACTGAGGCGGAGTTCCACACCTGCCGTCATCTCCAAGTGACTTACTGCACAATTCAGGTTTACCTGCTTTTTGCTACATCGTTGAGTGGACGATGACCGCAATCGAAATTACGTATGTAACCTTTCGATTGTGAGGTGAGCGTTCTACCTAAAACCTGGGAATTACAAGTTGTCATTCGATTGTATTCAATAGGTCAATAATTATTACCGACTAATTATCTTTTTGAATTAGCTAAAATTTGCTTAAGAAAAAAATCAGGGAAAATCAGTGAAAGTTATTTTAATATCCCTTTCTGAACCCTGTGTTTTTACGCTCCAAACTATGACTGGACAGGTACTCTTAGACTTGTGAACAAGTCTGTTATTTATAATTACCGCAACAAAATTTAGGAGCAGGGTACTGGCTATAGGTATAATCGGAAAAACGTACACATGGGAAATTTGCGCGCGGAGATGAGGAAAATAACGTTTTCCTGATTAGGGTCTATTTATAAACGACTAGTCTACTAGTCTAGGGTATTATCTCATGTTTATCGTTCGTTAGAATACTATGTTAATTAATTAGTTGCGAAGTGCTAATTTATCCATTACGTAATCTTTGCTACGGAAACATCCCAAAAGACCGGAAGTTTGCCAAAATTAGTGGCAGTTTCCATATAAAAGATTACGTAATGGGTATAAAGAGTGATAGGTTGTGCGTGTCTATGTACTTCGTCGTGTTTAGTTTGCAAACCGAGACCCTCTATCTACGGAAATTAATTTTGAAATTTCAGTAAGATATGGGGCCTGGTATAGAGACAATGTGAGGGGTTGGGTGGCTTTTGAAGTTAGTAATAATCTGAAACTAAGAGTAGGTGTGTTTCGAGAAAAACAAGATGCTCAGTATTATCTTATAGCGTTAGAAAGTCTTGTATCCCATCAGAAACAAAACGTTATCCCAACATTGTATCAACGTCCAAATAACGTTCTGTCGTCAAAGCAACGTTTTCGTCTTTTTTTTTTTTTATTTCTTTATTTCATTTACCAGTTAAGCAAACACACAAAGACCACGGGAAAGAGAATTTCCGAAAAATAAAAGAAATCCAACGTGCTAATCGAGACAGGCAAGTTGATACATCGAGACAAACGCCTATGAAAGCTGTTTATAAACCGGAAAAATTTGACCACGTACAGTCAAAGGTTGCACAACGAATCAAGGTATCAATTTATTTAGTTTTATCTCTTTTACTCTCTTCACGACATTCCAGAATATATTAAGTTGTGGCTGCCAATTTGAGCCCACTCAAGGTTTCCGTAGTAAAGTCTCTTAAACAAGTTTGGAGAACGAAGCATGGAGACAAAAATATGTCTCTTTTATTCAAGATTCATATTTTTCTGCTGTCGCTTCAATCTCCCAAAAATCTCACCACGCTTGTTTACACTTAGTTTAAAAAATCGTCGAAATTACGTATATGGGGCAAGATACCCTCCACGGAAATGAACGTTTGAATTTTCCCTAGATATCGGGTCTGTGTACAGACAAGACAGACAGTACAGACAAATTCACAATAGTCTTGCTCATTTTGACAACCTTATACTTTGCAAAACGTATACGGTAAAGTCGGTCACTTTGCTTTGGACGGGATAATTTTTACAGAAATTTGTGGTTTTGTTTGGTTTGACTGAATATCGTGAATTCAATGAGAAATTATATTTATGGTTAACGAATTAGACAGTAAATTTTTTGTGCTCGTTAGCAAGATAATATACTGGGTTTAGTATTAGTTCAATTATCTAGTGTATATCGTGCCTTAAAGTATCCTCTCTTGGTTCAAGTCTTGTGTTTGTTTACATTCATTTTGGCATAGTGTAATTGCGCAATATTTTGCAATCCTACACCGCATCAAGCCGTCAAAAAATCGTTTTTTCTTTGTGGTTTTATCGCAAATTAACTTCCCAGGAACACAAGCTTCTTTTGTTCCCTTGTGCTGCTATGCCAACACTAATAAACGAGTCCTGGACTGAAAAGAGTGCTCACGGAGGAATTTCCTCGTGTCATCTAATACAAGCCTTTTTAATACTAGAGTATATCAGGGAATAAAAGAAAATAATATCAGGGTGAAAATTGCCTAAATTGTAAGAAGATCTTAAGAATATTCCCATGGTGAGTTTCGTAAAAATAGAATTTTTGTCAACCACAAAATAATGGAAATCAAAATGAGACAAATATTTCAGTAAGTAAGTACGTATTAAGAAAGTTTTCTTAATTTTATACGTCATGAAATGACACAATACTAAAAATATATACCTCGACATCAAAATGAACATAGGAACTTTAAAAACAAATCATACAAATTCTGGAACGATATTGAATTGTTTTCATTCTTTCAACAGACTCCTCAAGCTCCACGCCCCTCCACCACTGATGGCACTCCTTCACGAAGGAACAACATGCAACGTTCGCTCTCCACCTCTGATCTATCCATACAAGGCCAATCGTTCACCACCAAGCCACAACAGAATAACAAAAAAGTCATCGTGCAGGAGAACAAACAAACACGCAGTCGACCACAATCAGCAAGGGAGGAGCGCCCTAAAAAGACGAGGGTTATGGGCGACGAAAAAGCCACCCAAAAACGGCCACAATCAGCAATCGTTTCTTCTACGATTAAAAAACAGGTATTGATATATGAGGTTATTTAGGACGTTAGAGGCGTGTGTGTAGGCCTGTACATAAGTCGTCTAAGCAAAATCTTTAAACGAAAATCTATGTACATGCTGTTACAGTGATTTTGTCTTGATCCGTAAAGTGCTTTTTCCTTTCTCATGAAAACTTTTCGGCATCGTGGCGTCCTTCAAGTCTTTTTTTGAAAACTGATAAAAGTCTAGCGCCACGTTTGCCTTTTATGTTTCTATGTACTGATTGGTCTCGGAGATCTTTAGGTAACAAACTGACGTAATGTTATCATGGAGGCAGTCTCGGCACGCTATTTACTGACTAATAACATTTTCATTCTATAAAAAAGACCAAAATATTTATATTTTTTTCTTTTCTTAAACATTGGAAACAGTTTCACTTACTACGACAAGGTTTCGAAGAAAATATTTTCCGGATGTATTGAAGGACGTAATGTTATCTTCGAGACCAATCAGAACAGAGAAACATAAAAGGCGAACGCTACGCTCGCTGATTGAAGACCGGCCTTTAATAAGGTATCTAATTAAAATTTGGTTCTTGTTGTTTGTTATTCAGCAGCGTCCGAAAAGTCACATCAAATTCAACAAGGAAGCAGTAAGAACAACAACAACATCCAACCTCAAACGATCCCCTTCACTTTCTGCTCTCGATGACTTGAAAAAGAAGAAGGAGAAAGAAATTGAAGACCACAAGCGTGGAGATATTCCTAAATAGTAAGTCGTGATTTCAAAAGCATTTAGGTTTCCTTGTGGCACTTGATTTTTCTGTTGATATTTGTTATTATAGCTTTGTTAAAACTGTGTTAATTATTTTTTGATGTTTCGCTACTTGGTAGGTGGGGGCTACTTTCTTAAAACTTTCTGGGGGCTAATTTCGTTAGCCCCCCCCCCCCTAAAATTGCTGGGTACTGGACCCCTCTGCATTCTATGTATTTGGAGCATCGGCTGAAACGACCCCGTTCGGGTACCTACCTCGCTAATGTTGTTTCTACAAAAATATTTTACTTTAACTCTAATTTTGATTCAGTCTTCGTGATCGTCAAGCACAATGGAAAAGAGAAGAAGAAGAACGGGTGGCTAATTTACCGGATCCGACAATACCTGCCGGTCACGTATTAATGGACAACCGAGAGCGAAAAGCCACTTTAGATCACCTCAAGAAATGTAAGTGATATTAAAGACTTAATGTTTTCTCTGAGGCCAAGCCTGAAAAGTTCTTCGTTTCCACGTTACCGGGTGACGAAGAGAAAAACTCACGCGGAAGGCCGGAGAAAGATTTCTTACCCGGCCGGTAACGCGAAATCTTCTTTTAAAGTTGGCCTTATGAACAATCTTTTAAAACCTTAGGCAAAGAACCTTAGCCCTTTCACTTCAACTTATTCAAGTTTGAAAGAGAAATGCTAAAAACAGATAGCTAAGAAAGAGTTTTGTTTAAACTAGAAGTCCTCTATGGCAATTGAAAAAGTCATCACTTGTGTTTTTAATAAGACTCACCCCCCCTGAAAATATTCTATAACTAAATGTTAACTTTTGAAATCGAATCGAAACAGTCTTATTAAATTAAAGATACACTTTCAGCATGCTAACATTAATCAGAAATGTAATTAAAATACCCCAAAAAAACCAAACAAAATTAACTGTTCGTTTACAGCTCACGTCGAATTATTGAGCGAATTGAAATCGATGCCTTTAAGTCGTGATACGTTAAGAATAAAAGCACGTAAGGACGAATTGGAGCAGAAACTACGCGAAACCGATTCCGCCATCAAGATTTTTTCAAGGGAACGTGTTTTCATTAAAATTGACGGATAAATGGATTGAAGACAACACTGTCATTAGAATCGGAAGGTAAAGTGACGACGGAACTTGACGGATAAATGAATTGAAGACCCGCACCGTCATTAGAATCGAAAGGTGAAGTCACGGAATTTTGACGGAGTTTTGACGTCGAAATTGACGAAATGGATTGAAGACAACGCCGTCATTACATTCGAAAGGTGAAGTCACAACGGAGTCTCGACGGAGTTTAGACGTCGAACTTGACGGATGAAATGTGTATTGAAGACAACGCCGTCATTAGAATCGAAGGTAAAGTCGATGGTGTTTTCACGGAGATTTGACGTCAAAATTGACGGGTAAATGGATTAAAGACCCACACCGTCATTATAATCGAAAAGTGAAATCTTGGCGCAGTTTTCATTAAAAACTAACTGCCTCCTACGCTACAGTATGAATGGATAAAGAAATGTTAGCTTTTTTATCGTCCGGACAATATATGGATGTCCGATGTCATGATATTCATTACGTAATGATTACGTCAACGATTTGCCGTCTGAATGTATCCCTTTTACAGCAGTTTCAGCAGCGGCATGTGCTCGGCAACGTGTTTTAACAGAAGGATTCTTCTGTTTGTTGAACGATTCTCGTGTTATTGAAAATTTGTCTGCAGTATTGATAGACCAAAACTTTGAAACTAAGTTACACCAGTGAAGACAGTGGAATTTAAATAAATGACACACAATTTAATGAAGCTACCTATGTATGTCACAACAGTATATTTTTGAGTATAAAGTTGTGGAAGATAGAGGAGCCGATCTCTGGGGTGGCATCATAGGGTTAGAAATCCCGAAATCCCATTAAATCTTTTGACAAAATTTCGAAATATCGTTGAAAATTCTTAAAATTACCGTTCGATTTTAGACAGTTTTCCCGTTATTTTCACGGCGAAATCCCGTTAAAAGACATGCTAAATCCCGTGACCCCGTTATCTCGAATACCCCTCACCCCCACTCACATCTTTAGAAAAAATCAGCTGGAAAATATATTTGTTTGGAATAACTTTGTCAATTAATTGCGACAAATTAACTCTTATGCCTACTTTAATCGATCGCTTTGTCGACGTTTCGAATCTAATTGCGAATTAAAGTCGGCAAAAGATCGACCGTCGATGATTTCACCAATGCAATGAGTTTTAATCCGTTTCTAATATTTTTCAAGCAAAGTTTTTGACTGTAGTTCTTTTGCCGATATTAATCAATTAGTTTCCGACACGGCAAAAGATCAACCGACCGGCTAAAATAGGCCTTATTTTATTCTTATTTCAGAGTTTTCCAGTTTCTTAGTTCGCTATTGATCTCTGTATCGAGTGACTTTTTCCTTTTTTTCTTTTTTATTTTATGTGGTTTTTATTCGCCAATGTATTATATATGTTTTTCACACAAAATATTTAAAAAAGTACTTTCGATCGAAACCATATCATATCGAACGAAGTATATGTAAATATATAATTTTTATCATATATAATATAATAATCACGATTTTGTATATATTCAAAAGTTCAAAACAAAAATATTCTCATATCAAGTTACAAAACGAATAAATTTTAATTTTTCAAAGAATTTTAATTTTAGGAAATGTAGACGCGAAATCTACCCTTGAATCCGACCCCCATTCTCCCCCCGGGGAAGGAAGGGGTCCTTCTGATGAATCAGTTTGATAGCCTTGGAAATTTTGTCATGTTTGTACATAAAAGAGTTGAAATCGTGTAAGTGGAATCTTCACGGGGGTATTACATGGTCGCAGGAGTTTTTACGCTGCATCTTTTCCCTTTTTCTTATTTGCTGTATGATGTATCCAATAAGCTATGAACTATTTTATTATAGTTCTTTGGGTTGTAAATATGTTGCAACTTAAAAGAGTCAGTTTACCTCACGTTTATCGTTCGTTAATATCATTCTGCTATTGTTGTCGTATTTAGAGAAAAATCCTCAAAATTTCACAAGTAGAGGAGGGGCCTTGATTGACTTTATCGAATAATTAAAACTCGAATAGCTAAAAAAATTAGAAACCGTCAACAATAAAAACAGACCCCCTTCCCCTTGCGGTAATAAACTTTGAAATGTCCGCAAAGGTCTGCTAACAGACAAAGGGAATTCATGTTTGTGAGTTAGCATTACATCATTTTTCCTAACGGCCGTATGGAAACAGCCGAAAAATCCGAATTTTTGCCCTCTTTTTTGCAAAAGATCCGGAATTTACCCTCTATTTTGTTTTTTTTTCGTTAGGAAAAAAATGACGTAATGCTAGCTTACGCATATCATAAATACAGGATCTATAAAATTCGTTTATATATTTTAAATATTCGAATTGCAGTGTAGTTGTTAAAGCAGTATAGTTGTTTAGGGTGCCGTGGTAAAATGGTCTACGACATTTATTCCTATGCGGGAGATCAAGGTTCGATTCCCACTTGCGGCGGTTTCCTTGGTAAGTGAACAAACCTTCGCCAGTGTTTACCCTTGTCACGTGGAAGGAAATTGGGTAGTCAGTCCAAGATTGCTGACGGGACAACACAGTTGCGAGAATTATGGGCTATATAGCCTCCTGTAACTTAACCAAATAGAATAGAATAGAATTAGAAAAAGGGATTCAATCACAGTTTAATGACGCTCCTCTCATCTCCTCTTTAATAGAAACCGCAAGATCCAAAAAAAAAAGCTTTTCAGATTTCAGTTCTTTTTCTTCAAGGGTCATTGAATAAAAAGGAAATTATTTTTGTACACTCTCTTAAAATATAATTCGGCGCCGATGACTAATCTATATTTTAAGGGCTCTGACCATAGTGAATTTTCGTAATTTGCTATGCATTAAATGTTAATTTGTACGTTATATAGGCCATTAAACTATATCGTTTTATACATTTTCTGTTAGGCCGATCATTTCTACATCTAAAAATGTAAAAATCGCAACGAAAAAAATTGATGAAGAATTATTTTTTTTA